>SNQJ01S0079608.1:0-14042 GCA_010110895.2 Picea sitchensis | reverse complement strand
TCAAAGCTTGGCTCACCAGCCTATAGAACATAATTACATTCTTTTGCATATAACATGATCTGTAACGGGGCTCGGCCTTGGGGACACTACACCCAGTATCCAACTGAGCTATGCCACATAACTTTTTCTCCTCAAATACGTATGTACACACATAGGCATACATACATATTGAACTGTATGCAATTAATCATATACATACAAAACTCATGCAGAAGCTTTATATATAAAACTTAAACATAAAATTACATTCTCTAAAAACACGGATTCATACTGAAATAATAGTAAACATAGACATGCATCATATACAGGAAATACCCATAAATATAACAACAGTTATAACCACACATAGATAAACCCATAAAAATAAACACGTAAATAACAGTGTAGCATGTAAATTTATCACATAGTTGACACTTATCTTTGCAAGGATATCACCAATTGCATGCAGACCTTCCACGAACCTCCCAGCCATAGACCACACTATTCATCACTCTCAACAGTGAGTCACCCTCGAGCTGGGACTAAACTCCACCCGGGAAAGGGATTCCTAACTAGGCTAAGGGTTTACGGTCGACAGGAAAGACTCCATCTCAGGTGCTCACTCAACTGACAGCTTATAGCCTCTCATTCCCCACATGTCTTTCCCACCCAAGGAAGTGTGCCCCTTCTCTGCTCAACAGTCCTTCGACTGCCCCACTTCCCTTCCAGGGCTTCAGCAATAGGCCGGTCTGGAAGTCTCAAAGAACTGTAGCTGTGGTTTAGCACCTTCAGGAATCAATCCCCAACAGTTCTCTCACTCAAAGAATTGTTCACGGGCCTGACAACCCGCCTCTTCAGTATCCCACGGGCCTGACAACCCGCTTCTTCAGTCCAGCTCCCAAGCTAACCAGCTACACAAACATGAATGGCTATGGATACAAGTTCGGGTACAGTGACAGTAAGGTATGGAGGATAACTGACTGAGTAAGTGATCATGGAATAATGGCTGCATGAATGGGAAGAATGATGGAAAAGATACCAAGAAGCACTAAGTCCCAACAATAGGTATGTATGTCCCCAACTTGACACTTGTCATGTTGGGAGCTACTTTGGCCCACTAGTCCCCAACTTTAGAACTTAGGATAAAATAATTATCCATACTTTATGATTTAAGAAATATTAATATAATATTCATTTTTGGCTTAAGCTCCCTAGATTAACCCTTTTTCTTAACTTTTGACCCTCCCTTTCCCTAACTAGTGAAGTTTAGTCCCCCATCTCTTTTATCGTGGCCGGTCTACGCACAGTGATGTATTTTATATTAATGATGATGTGTATACAAATATAGGGGCACTAGCCTTTAGCATCTAGACTCTCTGGCCTAATTCAAAACATAAGCATCCTAGTCTTATAATAACTGGCTCACCAACCTATAAAGCACAACATATACACAAAGGCTCCCTGGCCTCAATATCGCGTGCACTTAAGTTTGCTATGCGCAGTATCCTGGAATGTGCATCATTTTACTACGCAGTGCATGCGCACACTACACCATGGAAAATGCAAGACAAAATATATAAAACAACTCACCAAATTAAGTACATTATTACATTTATTGTTGGAGTTCTACATGGGGATATTACAATCCCCTCCCCTTATTTATGCATTGTCCTCGGTGCATCATGTACTCATATATAACAAAATTTAAAAAAATCATCAGTGCATTATATACCATGTACCATTCAAATTCTTTAAAATCTCCAAACTTTATCTATTGAAAGCTTGTTATCCATTTGGTGCTCTACTTTCCAGCACCAATTCTGGTACTCATACTGCAACTTGAAGTCAATTGCTCTATTCCATAGAGCTACTTCAGGAAATAATTCATCTCATTGTTCCTTATTACATGCTTCAATTAAACTTCATTGAAGCAACAACTGGATGTAGATCCATGACGTTCCATCTAGCCTTATATCTCACTACTCAACAACACTCCAACCAACGGTCTCTCTTCCCCACATACTTGTACAACCCAAGGTAGTATGCGCCTTCACTGTCCAATAGTCCATCGACTGCTCAACTTCCCTTCCAGGGCTCCAGTACAGGCCGGACATGAAATTTCAGAGCACCGTGGTTCCAGGAGTCCCAACTTTAATCATTATTATACGAATTACTATCTTTTGTTATTCAAAATCCATTTTTGAATATAGAAATGGATTTAGCATGCTGAAAAACTCATAGGACACTCAGATTCTACAGAAATAATCACTTCAATTTACAAATCCAACAATTTCTAGCCGGATTTCGGCCAAATATCCTTCTAAAAAAATCTTCATTTTGTAGAATCTTTAACCTTCCTAGAATTTTTAACCTACTGCATTTTTAAGCGAGGTGTCAACTGCGATAAGAAAACGTGTTGCAAAATAGAAAACCGAGATTGAGGGAACCTCGAGAGCCATCCAAAATGCAGTGTAAGTAATAACTGCGGTCATGTTCGTGTCCAACTTTCGGGCTCACGTGGGCGGTGGGAGTGCGTTGCCTCCGGGAACGTGGCCTTTCATCGCTCCATTGTTTCTATTATTAATTAAATGCCTACACCATATCGATAGTCACATCTTGTACTCTTTTGAATGAAATCTTTGACAAAACAAACTTTGGATTGTTTGTGTGGTTACAGGGAAGATTCTCGTTAATAAGTGAACATTTTTTTTTTTAAATTGTTTTTCAAATTTAATATAATTTTGTCAAAAACGTGTTCTCAAATTTAATATAATTTTGTCAAAAGTTATAAGAAATAAAAAAGCGTTTATATAATTTTGTGAAAATTTATAATAATTTTTTTTTAATTGATTTTTTATTTTTAATTATAAAGTATTGTTTTTCATGATTTTAGTTATTTTAGTATAAGTCACATAATTTAAATTTTCAATTATTTTATTATTGGAAATTTTTAATTATAAAATATGTTTCATGTTTTTATTTATTTTAAGATAACTCAAATAATTGAAATTTTTAAAATAAAAAAATTATACCAAGAAAATTTAATATATATATATATATATATATTTTGGATGGAGTGATGGCTCACAAACTTAAGTAAGGCCCAAGTGTGACACTCCTACATTGGGGTTTCTCCATTCTTAACATTCATTATGCACAAGGGAATGATATCACACCCTCGACATGCCCCATGCAAGGTTTATGATGGTGGAATTGAGAGAAAACCTCATGTTTGTTATAGGATTTGGGGCAGCTTGAAATCATCATTACACATGAAGTATGAAGGGGAATTGATCAAGGTGGATATTGGTGGCCACCCACCTATTCCAACTGGCTCCTTTTGATAATTTTTAGTTCAGTTCTTCTTTGAATGGGTGTGGGTCCATTTTGGGATACCACAAACCATCACCTTAGATCAGGATAGCAGGTTCCTCAACACATTTTGGTCGAGTCTCCGGACACTGTTGGACACCAAGCTCACTAAATCCACTGCTTTCCACCCCCAAACCGATGGCCACTTCACTATGGGCCTTACACTATCACCAAGGCTATGGGTAGCAATGATTTTGAGCTCAACACTCCATCCTTCCTTGGCTTGCACCCAATGTTCAATGTGGACCTCCTTCGGCCATATTTTCCACTATTATTGGACACCTCAGAGATCACAGAACAATTGACACCAACAGACCTCAACCCTGACTACATGCAACATGCATCCATCGATTAGATAATGGAAACATAGGTCAAGGGCACTCGCCAGCGGAGGATACAACTTTATCGGGTTGTCAAGGAAGAAAAACTCGTACACCAAGGAAAGTGGCTCACCCACGGCCAAATTCAACAGAAGTTTTCTCACCTGATGGGGGCACTCAACGCAATGGAGACCATTTCTTCCTAAGGGGGGAGGATTAATCGAGGTGGATATTGGTGGCCACCCACCTATTCCAACTGGCTCCTCTTGACAGTTTTTAGTTCAACATGTTCTTATGTAATTCTTTGTAATTGTGGGTTCTACACTTTTGGGGCTTTCTGAAGCCCTACACAACTTTCTAGGCAGATATTGGTGGCCGCCCACCTAATCCAACTAGCTTATTTTAGAAGTTTTCATGTCAATACATCTTTCTTTACTTCCATGGCTATTTTGGGGCCCTAAAATGTGTTTTTTTGGCTTGCCACAGTCAAACTATAGACAAAGTCAGAGTTTGATGACATAATGTGTAGTTCTCTAAAAGACCTTTCCAACGAGCTATCACGCGCCTAAAACGGAGATCTTATGCAAAAGTTACGACCCAGAGAAGTTGAGGTACCAACTTACCCATCGGGGCCCATATAACTTTTGGCGTTTCATCTCCCAAGGTTAGGTTTTTGGATGTCTAGGGTTTTGGCATTCATGAGTAATTTTAAAAAGGCCTTTAGAGCCTCATTGTAATCATTCTTCTTAGACGGATTCGCATAGTAGCCACATCTCTTCTTAGAGATAACTACCATCATTCGAGCAAATTGTTTTTAGTTATGCAGTTTTACTGTTTCAACCTATTTTATTTATTGAATAGAAGTTATTGTTCAATAGATATATGTTGTTGTTTTCTGTATCTCTATGTTATTCTATTCAATTTGTTATTCCTTTCATTTCGCTCATAAATCTAGATCAGGAATGGTTTAGTAAGTCTCGGTAATGTGCGATACTATTCAAGTTTTATAAGCATGAAATGAAAAAGGAAATCGTTGTTGGAGTGTTATGTTTATCCACTTGATTCCAGAGTCACTTGTGTGCTCAACTTCTAAGGAGTTCCAGTGTCTGTAGTGCGAACATCTTTTCTATGGTTCCTTATTATCTTCTTGTGGTCATTAACGAGAGGTGAATCCACTATTGGCCTTTCTTTAGGTGGTATCCCTATCTCTGAAATCAAACTATAAGTCTGCAATTCAAATATTCTTGGTTTATGTGACCAACTATCATGTGAACTCTTAGGCAAATCCTTCAATGAATATAGTTGTTGGGAACACTAGGGAGGGGGTAGATTAGGCCAGTTTACAGGTGGTGGGTCCTAGTCTCCACTCATTCAAAAAAGGAAAGGATGAAAACAAAGGATGTAAAAAATGGTAGTGGAACTTATGAAGAGGGGAAACACAACAAATCCAAGAGGCTTGCAAAAAAATCCCACCACAAGGACACTAAACAAAATATTACTAGGGCTTAGGGTGAGGAAATGCAACTAGTGTGGAACTACCATAGTCGTTTTCTAAAGGACATAAAAAAAATTTGACAAGATAGAGAAGAAGGTCAAAAGGAAAAAAAAAGAGACACCAAATGAAGAATTGGTGGAAGAATATTTGAATTGGATCCCAGACATAGGATTTTCTAGAGTAAGAGACACTAAGATTTTTAGAATGATAGAACTTTATTGGACCAACAAAGCCCTCATAACCCACTGGGTTGTAGAGGAGAAAGAGGACCAGTGGGAGGAGAAAAAGGACAAGCAGGAGGAGATCATCAGAGACCTGAAATTGTTGCATAAGAAGTTTAAGAAATGATAAAATCATTTTCAAATTTATGTTATATGTTGACTTATGTTTCTCTTTTTCTTCCTAATAGATATAGTTAGCTAATATATATTCATTCATAGTTTCAGATATACTCTATTTAGTGATATTTAGTGATAATTAAGTCAAAAGAAAGTGTCAATTTCTAGATATTAATATAATAGTGTTCACAAATTTTTAACGGTATTTGACCACTTTCTTGCCCATTTTCATAGTTTTAAAAAAAAATGTTAAATGTTAATAGTGTTAATAAAGTTTTAATGGAAAAATCTACTTATGTCGTACAAAAATTCCATAATTCCAAAACAAATTCATACATGCATTAATATAAATCATAACTTATAATTATTAAATTTTATAACATAATTTATAAAAAACATTATCTTTATCTCCCATTCCATTAACATGTTCTACATATATCCTATTAATAATTAATACAATCTAATCATATTTAATATTCCTTCAAAACTTCAATAAACATCACATCTTTAGTTCACACTAAACACAAAAAAATAAAATAACATGTACCAATAAAAAAAAAAATCATTTCCGTACATTCCCATTCACTTATTTTTATGCTACTAACAAAACTTAAAGAACACAAATAAATCCTCGACAATTATAAAAATAAATCCATCATTTAATCATGTAAATTACATGTAAATTATGTGGATTCATGTTCTTTCTTAGGAAGAGGCATGTACAATTCATGCACACTAATTTTTTTTTTATATAAACAAAGGTGAAGGAATCATAATGCATAAAAAAAATTTAATTAATGATTACTAGTGACTTATTTTCAAGAATCATCATGCACAATATTTTTTTATATAAACAAAGGTGAAGGAATCATAATGCATAAAAATAATAATTAATGGTTACTAGCGACCTGTTTCAAAATCATAATGAATAAAAAAAATTAATTAGTGACTATGGTTAGTTTTTGTTTTTGTTTTTGTGTTTAACTTTGACTTTTTTAAATTTTTGTTTATATTTGATTAATTATTTTTATTTTTTTAAATTTTTGTTTATATTTGATTAGTTACTTATTTTTTTAAATATTTTGTTTATATGATTTAGTAATAATGAAAGGGAAAATGGATTTTTAAGATATTTTTAACTTGTTATACTTTGACAAGGCTTAAGCAAGGTGGGAAATAGGGGTTTTTTCTAACTAGAGAAAATGTTTATATGGTGAAACTGCTTAATGGAATGTTGATATTGACAAAGAGTCAATAAAAAGTTTACTAATTTTGAATTTGGGTGGTTGATAATTAAAGTACTTAATTGTTCAGTATTATAACAAAATAACACTAAATCCAACTCATAATAATTTGTTAAACAATACATTGAAAATTGGCAAAAGATTTTTCAATAAAATTAGAATTGTAAGTCTACTTATTAAAAACCAAGAAACTAAATTATTTTCCATACTAAGTACTCTGATATCCAATGAATGCTACTTTTTGAATAGTGTAGCGCCAACTAAAAAAGATTTCAAAAATGGTGAGATACATGCACAATTTCAAATATACACGAATAATAGCAAAGGGTGCAATGGTGATCATTGTAGTCTCTTAACGAATCAACCACATCAGTGAAAACCTAGGGAATATTGAGAGTACAAGAAAAAGAACCACATATATTCACATAGATTTTTGTTCTCGATAGTTTCATGGGTGGGCTTCAATTATGATTAATGTTGAAGTGAATTACCATGAATATAAATATAGAAGATCTAATTTTAATTTGATTGTAGATTTGAGATATTAGAGAATTAGTCATAAAATTAATCTTACTAAATCTTTAATCTATAATTAAGTTAAAGATGATTTTCAGAAAAATCTACAATCAAGTTAAAAGTTAAAGATGATTTTCAGAAAAATCTACAATCAAGTTAAAAGTTAAAGATGATTTTGGAACTAAACCTTGAATCTACCATCAACCATCAAGTTAAAAGATGAACATCCAACAACACAACTAAGTTAAGGATGACCATCTATAAACAAGGTGGTGGAAATTAACTCCCATGCATGTGCAATTCCATTAGTGAAAGAATCGTCATGTGTGTTGTCAAATTGATCTTAACCCCTCATTAAAAGGGCGTCAAATGCTGACATTAGAAAGCGCGTTTTATCGTAATTTCTCCGAGATATTCACTAGGTTCAGAGTCTGAGTCGGCGTCGCAGAAGCCCTCTTGAATTCTATTTTTAATCCACGTGTCAGCCGAGTGACGACATTTCGTGTAAAATAGCAAACCGGGATTGACAGGAGAGGCGTCGAAAATCCAGTGTAAGATTTTGTAACGATAATAACTTTGATAATGTCATGTCCAACTTTTAGATTCACGTGGACGGTGGGACTCGGGAGTGCCTTGGCTTTGTGGCGGTCAATCAATAATACTCATGTGGGAATCTTACATGTGGGAAAAAGGATTTATGGTCATTTTTTCCCATCGAATCCATTATTGAAGGGATTTTTTACCATTCACTTCATTTTAAAGGTTTTTACATAGAAATACGTTTTTTCTACTTTTCATTTTATTTTAAAGTTTTTTTTTCATTAAAATAAGTTAATAATAAGTTAATAAGTGAATAAATTGATTCATTATTATGTCTATAAGTGCTTTCTATTGCTTTCTACTTCTCAATATGAAGGAGATGTGTAATTCATTCAATGCTTATTATAGAGTTAACACATGGCATTTAAAAAATTATAAATAACAAAACAATTGTTTCAATCTGTATTATAAATGTGTAGTGCCTTCAATATCAATAAAAAATATCAATAACAAAAAAATATCAAAGTGAGTTATAAATAAAATATTTTAATATACATGTTAAGTAATTCCTTCCATGCTTAGCATGGAGTTGACAAATAACATGGAGTTGATGAGTAATTTCTTTTAGTTTTTTGTTTTTATAGATATTGGGAAGTTCCAAATCATAAACATTTTAACCTAAATAATAAACAATAGATGCAATCATGCTAAATTGCCATATTCCTAGAGACTTGTGATACAAGTAAGGTATCTTCATTCCTTTTATAGTATTTTGATAGAATCATCGCCCTTCACAAAGATCTCAAGATCTACTACAATTTCTTCTTTTCTAATGAGATATGGAATGAACATGACTCCCATGGTTAAAGAAGATTGGGACTTACTCAAAATATAAACATATGATGTAGTGCTCATTCATCATATGGATACATAGATTAAACATTCTATCTTATATCGATGTTTACAAAAATAATTGATTTTGTGATTTTCTCTAAAGTTTTATATTATCATTTTTAACACTTTGAAATTCCTTCAAAAAAAACAACATGACTCAATGGTTATGAATTTTTATTATTAGTAATGTATATATAATCCATGAAAATTTTATATTTGAAATTACAAAGTAAGCTTATTATTACTTTCTATTGAAATTTCAACGTATTTATATTAATTAAATATTAACATTTTAAATAATTGAAAGCAAATGTTTTATTTAAATATATTTTTTGAAGTGTGTATCTATTTTACTCTTTTCAATTAAAGTACAACTTTTTTTTCAACTTTTCATCATGAAAACGTTGAATGAATGAATATATACCCATCAATTTGAATGGGTCACACAATCAAATAGATGGCATTTCCAACGGAGATCAAAGTCACATTGTTAGAGTCGGCGTTGCAAAAGCTCACTTGAATCCTATTTTGAAGCGATGTGTCAACTACCATATATTGACGCGGTTCAAAGTCGGCGTCGCAGAGTTGGGCCCACTTCAATTCTATTTTTAACCGACGCGTCAACTACGATAAAGAAACGTGGTGGAAAATAGGAAGGCGGGATTGAGGGGAACCTTTACAGCCCTCCAAAATGTAGTTTAGATAATAACTTTCATCATGTCGTGTGACCAGTGGAAAGTGGGAGTGCCTTGCCTTTGTGACGGCCGGGTACCTTGACTTTCTCTTCATTGTTTTGTCGTCCTCCATTGTTTCTATTTTAATTAATTGAATCTCTACACTACACTGTTCAGGGTGCCAAACTCAATGCTGACAACTAAACACGAAGGTTGCCTTCGTTGCGAGACTTAATCCAACACTTTAGGGCACACGACATGTCAAGTCTCGTAAGGTTTTTCTCTTTGTATCAAATTAAACCATATACTCCACCCTCATCAATTCTTTTGAGTTTCATTCTTGGGAACGTACTCTCAAGGTGGGATACTTAACGCGTTAGCTACAACATTGATTAAACACTTAGTATTCATCGTTTAGGGTTAGGATTATTGGGTATTTAATTTCATTTTTCCCTAGCTGTATTTGTCTGTTAGTGTGGGACACAGAGTGATTCTATTATTATTATTATTTTTTTCTTTTCATATTTTTTGGTCAATTTTGTTTAAAATGCGGTTAGAAATTGTTGAACTATAAATCTGAGCGATTAAGTCTATATAATAAAAGTGTCCAATGATGAATCTATTTATGCATTAAAAAAATACAATTTAAACAAAACAAAAAAAAATCACCAAATTATAATAATAAATTAATAATTTTTTTTTTAATTTAATATAATTTTATTAAAAATTATAATTATATTTAATGGATGGAAATTAGTATTTTTTTTATCACGATGACAAGTCAAATAATAAAAAATAAATAAAAATAATAAAATTGAACTTAATAAAAAAAAAAAATTTGTTTACTTATTAACACATTTCTATAATAAATACACAAATTTACTCTCTAAACAATATGTTTAAGCAAAGTAAGCATTTAAGTAAAATACTAAAACACCTAATTATACTTAACTCATATTAAATTGTTATTCAAAATGAAGTAATATTATGCTAACCCTATATTAAAACTACAAAAGTTAATTATAATTTTAACTATGCAAAAAAATATAAAAACTCTAAATAACAAATGAATATCTTAATTATTTACAAAACCTTAATTAATTAAAAATAAATCATTGTGTTTAATTAATAACTTACAAATTAAAAATCAAATTACCTTATTTCAAATTAAAACTAAATCAATAATTTATCACAATATTAAAAATATAATTCAAATACAAAATATTAAAATATATATCACTTAATTAAATGTGATTGGTTTCGATGAGCCTCCTTCTATAAGGAAATCTAAGTTCCAAACTCAGCTAGATGAGAGGGGACACCTAAAATCTAGAATGTTAAGGGTTGGTGTGACCCTTGTCGGGTGTGATCTTGACGACTTAGAGACCCTTGGTTCATGGTTTCTTAGACCACATGTGGGCCACCAAGAAGTGCACCCCACTTCCTTGGCCACTCAGGATGAGGGGGCACTCCTTAATTAGTAGTGTAGTTAGAGTGGTAGTTAGTTTAATATATTTCTATTGTAGACAGTGGTTCACTTCAACACTTTCTGTTGCAAGTATTTAGTGCACTTTTAGCAATTACTATTGTAAACATTTAGTTAGTTGCTACAACTTTTATTGTAATCAACTAATAATGAGAAGGAAAAAGTCGCCTTGCTTATAAAAGGCGCTACTCTCTCACTCAAGGAAATGTGATGGTTATTTTATGTTCTATTTCTTCTTCTCCATTTTTGTGTATATTCTATTTTCTCTACTCTGCGCTATCTAATTTCTGTTCTTCATTGTGCATTTTAGTTGTCTATGTTTTTTTTTTTTTTTTTCAGATTTGAATTGCAGATCAATTGGTATCAGAGCTTGGATCCAAGTCAACTTTTGCTCAACCACAAAATTCAGAAGAGAGACTGCTTCTATCCCTCGGGATATCGACAGAACCTCCTTGCAAAATGGTTGCAATTTCGAAAACTTGTCCATCAGTCAATACAAAGCTATATATATGTCTTATGCAAGTTGTGCATCCCACTACACATTTCAGATTCAGAAGAGGTATTGTTTGTCAAATTTAATTATGGTTCATTAACAATTGTTCGTCATGAATTTGATTTGTTTGAGTCTCCTTCCTTAGACAATGCCTTTCTTTGAGCCTTGGCCATTGAGAGTAAAATGGCTCCTTAAATCATCTCTCCCTTAACTTGATATGGTCCTTCAACTTCTAGTCCTTCGCATACTGAGCATTCCCTAGTTTTCCATGCTTCCCCATCCACACCTAGAAATGTGCCCTAGTGTACCTTTCATAAGACCAACCCGTATGCATATGTAGACTGTCGAGAACTTAAGAACATTCACACCAACGATACTCTATTTGTAGAGGTTGCTCATCCAGATTCCCCTGACCATCCTGAAGTAGTCTCTCTAAAACATCCTACCGAAGTGGACCCTTTTATGATCCTGATGACCACTAACGAACTCATCTCTAACATACCCATGTTTACACATAATTTCTAGATTAAGCATGAGTTGGATATTCTCATCTTGGATAACATAAGCCAAAAGAACCTCATGGAAAAGAACTTGGTCACATGCCTGAACCTCTTCACCAATCTGCACCTGGCCCCATACTAGCTCGATTGAGTACAAAAGGAAGGCCCTAGTTTCACTTTCACCCAATGTTGTGCAATTACCTTTGTGACTGGCCCTTTTTGGGATACTGTGGTGTGTGATGTCTCTCCTCTTGATTGTGTTGATCTTTTACTTGTCATTCCCTACCAATAGGCTTGATACACTATCTATCATGCTAAATCTCATCAATACCACTTGCAGCATGAGGGGCACACCTATGTCCTTACTTCTTCAACTCTTAAATCCACCTAGCCTAGTACTAATGACATGGTCATTAATCAAGTCAGCTGAACAAATGTTTCTCTTTGTGCTTAGTTCGCCCCATTACCCCAAAAGACTGGAATAACCATGTACCTCTTTCCATGGATCCCTTGCTCCAAGAATTTGTAGATATATTCACACAACCCACAAAATTGCCACAGTCTCGCTCTATTGAGCTCACACTTGATCTAATTCTCGGTGCTTCTTTTCTCGAAACCCTATCCTATCACATCACTCCCCGAAAGGCTGTTGAGATGGAATATTTAATTGGTCAACTTTTTCACTTAGTCTCTCTTCCACCTTCATTGTCTCCATGTGCATCCCCCACCTTTGTTATCCCAAACAAGGATGACTCGGAATGGCACCTAGTGATCCACTACCATAGCCTTAATAAATCCAATGTTAAAACCCACTACCTCCTACCTTAGATTGAGGAATTGTTGGATCACTTACAAGGGGATTATTCCTTCACACAGATGGACTTGACAGCTAGCTACCATCAAGTTTGCATGAATGCAGCAAGTCATTTGGATAAATACGTGATCATTTATCTTGCTGATATATTGGTCTTCAATAATTCTTTGGTAGAAAATCTTTAGCACATCCACAACATCTTTGAGCTACTATGGGCACATACACTTTAGGTGAAGAAATCCTATGTTGGACACACATCAATTCTGCATTTGGGACTCATACTGGACACAACAGGGGGCCAATTAGATCCATAATGGGTACAAGTTTTGGCACAATGGCCAACGCACTTTAATTATGATGACCTCAAGATTTTTTTACAGAATACTAGGAACCACTTCGCTCAGTTTCTTTCCGCATTATACTTTTCACATGTTTTTCATTTACCGGATATGCATCAGCCCTTTGAGATTAATAAGGATGCATTTCAGTTCACTAGTGGGGCAATACTTAAACATGGAGGTCATTCGATGGCATTCCATTTAGAGGCCCTTGCTGCTTCTGGCTCGACAGATCACCAGTATGAACATCATTCAAATCAACATTTTATCCATATGTTGACTCAACACTTTACTCAGGAAGCAACTGCCTTACGAGCGACCCAAGACCATGTGAAACAGAGGCATGATAATAAGCACACACCATTTTTCTTTCAGTTGGGAGATCATGTATGGCTCTTGCTGGACAAGTACCAATTCAAACAACATCATTTGTAGCGCAATTTGCCTCATTTGATGATGGAGGCAGGGACGCTTCTAGACCTAAACAGGGATGAATTGGCCACCAGGAAGTGTGCCTGACTTCCTTGGCCACTCAGGATGAGGGGGCACTCCTTAATTAGTATTTTAGTTAGTGTGGTAGTTAGTTTCATATATTTCTATTATAGACAATAGTTTTCTTCAACACTTTCTGCTAGAAGCATTTAGTATGCTTTTAGCAATCATTGTTTCAAGCTTTTAGTTAGTTGTTGCAACTTCTATTGTAATAAACTAATAACAAGAAGTAAGAAGTTGAATTTCTTATAAAATTTGCTCCTCTCTCACTCAAGGAAATGTGATGGTTATTTTCTATTCTAATTCTTCTTCTCCATTTTCGTGTATATTATATTTTATCTGCTCCATGCTATCTAATTTCTATTCTTCTTTGTGCATTTTAGTTTCCTATGTGTTTTTTAGATTTTAATTGCAAATCAACATGTTAGTCCTACAAGTCATGAACAAACTAGCAAACAGAAAAACAAAAAATCAACTTATAAGTTAATCAATTCACTATATGTAAATTGACCTTAATTAATCGAAAACAAATTACTTTATCTCCAAT
>SNQJ01S0079607.1:0-35877 GCA_010110895.2 Picea sitchensis | reverse complement strand
GAGAGGATCCCTTCCATAATAGGATCCATTGTATGGTGTTTCCCTACCTCAAGGGTTTTGATATAATAAAGTTGTGGTTTTCTATATTATTCCATATATCTTGTGTGGTTATTGTATTCAAATATCTTTGGTAGTATTGTGGTATTTTGTATTCATTCTTTGGTACTTAACAAGTTAAAAAAAAAACAAAACGAATGGAATGCAATCTTTAGTTTTGATGAATCCTATCTACAAAAAGGAGCAAGAGTTTTCAAGAAAAGAAACAAGTGTAGCATTCAATGCAAGAAACATGAAATTCTCTTTGAATGAAAAATGGTTTTGGTATATGAGTCAAAGAGATAGTAGGATACACGATTCCTAGCGACCCCCCCCCCCCATCCTCGACCATGGGGGGATTTATTTTTAAAATGCAAGTTCAAACATGCTCCACCCACTAACTAGAATGCAATTATTTTTTGGTTTTGTGATTCTTTCAAATGCAATGAATTTTTTTTAATGTAACTTATTTTGTTTTCTTTCTTTCAAATGAAATGAGAAGAAATAAATGCAAATTCGAAGGATCTCACAACAAAATAATGCAAACCAAAAAATGAAATCAAGTAGGTCGATAAGAATCAAAAGAACTCAAACGTTACTATTGGGACAGATCTAAGAGAGATCTAGAGGGGTGGAAGAAATGACATAAACATATATGGGCTTTGTTTGAAGGATGCCCCTTCAAAAATTGGCTTTCAAATCCTAGTCGCTCCCTATTAATGACCACAGAGAGATCACAAAGCTCTGGTCACTCCTTGTAGAGGGATATAAGGTGATCACAAGGTATTAGTCACTCCCTGTAGTGTAATTCTCAGGCTGGTCTACCCCTACATTGGATCAAAAGCCACCAAAAGGGTTTGGTCACTCCCTACAATGGAGAAGCTAGCAACCACAAGGTTTTGGTCACTCTGTAATGACGGGTAACCTACAATCATGATTATGAAAGTGGAGAAACTAAAATATCTGAATTAGATCTATTCGATTTGAAACTGAAAAAAATCAAGTAGCCTTGGAAAATACTTATTGATAGATCAAGAACAAATAATAGGGCTTAAAACAAGAAAATATATTGATAATACAAATCTAAAAGTTGATGAAGAAAGTGACTAAACAACAAAAACTTCCCTAGTGGAGTCCCCAGTCTGTTGTAGGGTAAATGAATTTCGCAAGAGTTACCTCCCTTAGGCTCTTCCTATACATAAGAAAAAATAGATATGTAAATGAAAATTTTTCCTAGATCTAATTCATATATGAAAATCATCTACAAATTGATGGAATGGAAGGATTTATCGGTGATTTGATGGTTGTCCCTACATGCTCCTTAGATGGTAACTTCCATTAAGATTCCATTCACTCTTACTAGCTTAGATCTGCACACATAGAAACACAAAAAACTTTCAAAATATCAAGATAATCATGTATAAATTAATGATAGATCTAATAATGTATCATAACACATGAAAAAAATATTTCTCCACAAGGAAATATAACAATCACATACACATCTAGGTACAGGGAAACATATTGTGCATCTTCTATTGATAAAACAAATGGATTAAACCTTAAAAATAAGTTGATGCAGTCCTTTCCCAAGTTCCTTTCCCAAGATCTATAATCAAACTGCGAGAATAAGTTTTCTTTCTCCTTTCTCCCCCTTTTTTCCCATGAGAGACCCCCATTATTTATAGGATAATAGAGATAAGATAAAAAGGTGGTTTGGATAATATTTCCATGCCTAAGATGAAAATATTCTCGAGGTCAAATCACAATGAATCTGGGGTTTAATATCATCTCTCGAAAACCAATCCTAAATATAGAGTAACAAACCTGGTTGCTCCCTACATTCTTGTAGGGAGAGACTGGTCACCCTTTGCAAGAGGAAAAGGAGCGACCAACACTTTCTGGTCACAGGATGTAAATGGGAAACTGAAAACCAGGAAAAAAGGTACTGCAAACTCAAGGGAAAAACAATATAATTCAGTGTTTCAGAATGCCAACCCCTAGATGATGCCCATTAGGTGATCAAGATGCAAATAATTGTTTAAAAAAAATCCATTATTGGAGAAAAGTGGATTTACAAGATAAAATTTAATATGGATGGAAGTATTTCAAAGCATAAGGCACATTTAGTTGCCAAAGGATATGTGTAGAAATAAGGCATTTACTATGAGGAAACAATTTCTCCTATAGCAAGACTTGAAACTGTAAGAACCTTTCTTTCCATTGCATCTCAACTAAAGTTAAAATTTTATCAGATGGATGTTATATCTAGTTTCTTAAATGGATAGTTGAAGGACGATGTTTATGTTGAACAACCTCAAGGTTTTGTTGCTAATGGTAAAGAAGATAAGGTTTATAGGCCTAAGAATTCTCTTTATGGTCTTAAACAAGCCGCTAGAGCTTGTTACTCTAGAATTGATAGCTATCTTCATGATCATGTATTTGATAAATTTCCTTCTGAGAGTGCCCTGTACAAAAAGGTTGTGGGATAAGCTTTCATCATTTTTTTCTTATATGTAGGTTACTTAATATTTATGGGCACCTCATTCTCACTTATGAAGGAATTTAAAGAGGTAATGAAATCTAAATTTGAGATGTTTGACTTAGGAGAAATGAAATATTTTTTGTGTATGAAAATCAAACAAACAATTGTAGGTATATCCATTGGTCAATCCAAATATGTTGAAGACTTGTTGAATAGGTTTAACCTGCAAGGTTGTAAACACATGAGCACTCCCATAGTTGTTGGGAGTAAATTGATGAAGGATGATGAATTTTAATGCCACTCTTTATAGATATATGATTAGCGGTCTTATGTATTTGATAGCCACTAGAACAAACATTAATTTTGTTGTGAGTTTGGTTTCTAGGTTCATGCATCAACCTCATGAGTCTCAATGGTGGGAAACCAAAATAATTCTTAGATATGTATGTGGTACTGACTTTTTTGGATTGTTTAATAATACTACTAATGATTCCAATGTTGTAGCCATGTTGTAGCATACATTGACCTAATTTCACTTATCTCGCGGACATTTTATTAAGTCTCTTCCAAAGGATATATTAGAAAATCTAAGACTTCTATTGGGAAGTAAAAAAATTGACATCAACTAGGAGATTGAAATAATTGATGCCTATATTTTAGACATTTGAAGGGCATTGAGATGTTTTTTTGAACTTTAGATGTAATTTTAAAACTCCCAATTTTTTGAGTTTGTTGGTCATGTTTTTTCTTCCTCAACAAAAACATTGGGTGCTCAACATTGTCGTTGCACGTTATTTAATCTCAGTTTTTTGTTGTTATCTCAGTGTGGATAAATAGGGATCGAATGCTCTTCTCTTCAACAACAAATTTATTTGTTTCTTAAAGGAGTGCTCACATAATTAAGTAATAGTATTGTAGTGTTTTTCTTTATGCAATTGGGGATGCTTTAATTTATTTTATTAGAACTACAGTTGAGTTGTAGTGTTTCAATAATCTAAAGAAAATTTTTCTCCCATAGTTTGTGTTCATAGAGTGTTGTTGCAATTGTTTTTTATCTGCATAAAGTTACATCCTATTGTATTTTTTATATCTCACAAAGAAATTTTACAAGTTATAGTTTTATTAAAATAGAGCATTTAAAATAAAGCATTTTTTTTCAACTCTAATGAGCAAGTTCTTGGGAATTTATTATCTAGACAAGATATGAGTTTTCTGGGTGTGATTTTAACAGTGATTTAGATCCATTTTGTTCAAATTTCTAAGAAAACTTAGAATTCTTAGATTACAACCTTTTTTAAGGTGGAGAGGGATGAAATTTCACCTCAGGGAGCAATTTTAAATTTTTTCATATGCATTCAAAAATACAATTTAAACAATAAAGAACTACTAGGATTTCACCAAAAATTATATAAGGTGATTCTAATGAGCATTGATTTCAAAACAAAACCTTATAAATATAACAAACTTTTTTCAAAAATTGTACAAACTTTCAAATATTTTGTAACGTGAACCAACTTTACTTTCATTCTTCCGTAGATCCATTTAACACAATCCACCAATATGGGTTACATCAGTACAACTTTTCGATTTTTTAATATATGTACTTGTAGCACAAAATCCAAGGTCGAATTGGGTAACAACAAAAGAAACAGAGTCTCACTGTAATCTGAGATGTGTTGATAATGGATTGAGGATACATGAAACAAAAACAAAAGGGGGAAATTATAAATTAAAAAATGAATCCAGATGTATTGATTATCAAATGAGGAGAGGAAAAAGAAACAAAATAAAAAAAATTATATACTAAAAATAAAATTCAATACATTAAATTGTTCAATCTCAAGAAGAGGCAACCATTCAGGAAACAAAGCATGCACACATAAAGAAACTATGGAGACATTGATATCTTCTCCACAATCACATAAAACTGAAATTACAAAATACATGATAAGAGATAACTCTCTAGAACACTCCATCGTTCACCTACCTAATAAATGAAAGATTTCCTATCTTGTCTATGCATTTAAGATGCCTATCCTCTATCATATTTGGTCAAACAAGTAGTGGAGGAATTACTCTATTTAACACTCCCCTTTAATTTAGACCATTACAAAAATCAACACAAACTATGCCTAAGTGTTGTCTCTGAAATTCAAAAGTATTTCTTACCAATGGCTTGGTGAAGATAACTGCTAATTGTTCATTCTAACCATAACAATGTAGCATAACGCTACCATCGTTGACAAGGCCATGAATGAAATGATAGGCAATGTCAATGTGTTTACTCTTGCGGTGAAACACATAACTCTTAGATAATGCAATTGTTGAACTGTTGTCACAAAATATAGGAGTTGGATCCTTTTCTTCATGTGAAATATCACTAAGGATCCTTCTCAACCAAACTATATGAATTTTTTTTGAAGTTCCTACCACATACTCTACTTCTGCTGAAGAATTTGTGATGATGGGTTGTTTATTAGAAGCCCATGAAATCAAGCCTGTACCAAACATAAATGCATACCCATAGGTGATTTTACTGTCATCAAAGCTACTTGAAAAATCACTATTTGTATATACAACAAGTGAATCATATTCTGAAGTAGAATACCACATTCCATAATCTGTTGTACTTGCAATATACCTCAAAATCCCTTTTCCAACTTTCCAATGAGATATTTTGGGACTTTCCGTAAATTTGGAAATTAAGCTTACTGCATACATAATATCTGGTTGGGTAGTTGTTGTTGGAGTTACTTCACACAAACCTAGTATTTATTTGTCCTAAGTTTCTTCCTTGTTTATTATTCATAATTAGTCATTATCCAGTCTCCTATATGTTAGGGGAGAATATTCCACCTGGAGAATATTCTCTTTCAGTTGACACTTCAGTTTGACTAGTTTAGTTGAGTTTAGATGTTGCATTGGGATCATCACCATGATAATTCAACCTTTCCTTGGTATCATCACCAGAGTGGAACATTATCCTTGATTCCCTGATTTAACTCTTCACTACTCTTTGTTCAGTCAGTTAACTGAAGACTAGTTGACTAGTTAACTCAACTAGGTGGCAATTCACTCCCGTAACTACCTGAGAGACTAGAATAGGTGGTAGTTCACTCTCGTAACTGCTGGTGTGTGTCTATATCACTCTAGACTACCACTATGGTGCATTGGTTCACCTCAAGTTGAACTCATTGATTTATATAGAGTATATCATGTGTAAATTATTCATTATTCATAATGGTTGATGAGAATTCTTCCATTCGTTTCTCTCCTTCTTCTTCCTTCTCCAATTATCTTTGCAAATGTGTGTATTATTTTTTAGCTATATATATTCTGTGTAGGTTCAAAACATTTACATGGTATTAGAGCTGACGGAGTGCTAAGAAAAAGCTACACCAAATTTTTTTGTAGGTACAAAAGATTGAAGACAATGGAAAGATGGAATTCCAAAAAGAATTCATTCTTACACCTTACAACTATTTTGCATGGAAGGAGAAAATAGACACACATATCCGATCTAGAGGGTTGTATAGGTTAACCATGAATACATATACAAAACCAACATCAGCCATAGAAAAATCCAAGTACATAAATCTCATGGATGAGGCACTTAGAACAATTTGCAGTGTTATCTCTCCCGATCTCGTTTTTCACATATCTTCATGTAAGACTCCCAATGAAGCATGGAAAATATTGGAATGGCTCTTTGGAAAACATGATGAGATGAGGGGACACATTCTAGAGGTGGAGCTACTCACATTGGATCCAAAAATATTAGACAATATCCAATATTTCTTTACAAAATTCAAGGATTTACTGTTGCAACTCAAAGATTGCAGGGTTGATAAATCGACGGAGGAGAAACAAATGGTTCTCACCATTCTCTCCAATCTTGGTCCTGAATTTTCTGTATTCATATCTGCATTCCATACTATCAGATTCACCTTTGGAACCACCTAAAATATGCCTTCTCTTGAGGACTTTAGCGAATCCTTGACACAAGAGAAAATGAATCTCATCAACATGGGTGAAATCAAAGGCCCAAGGGTGCATGCACTCACTGTGCATGATGGAAGCCAAAAATATCAGAAATCTAAATATAAATATAAGTGGAAAGCTCATGCACATACGAAGAAGGAAGGGTACAAAAAACCCTTCACTGATACCTCCGGATCTAAAGGAGAAAAGGGAAGAAAAGGAGAGAAATGCACATATTGTCACAAAGGATTCCATTTAGAATCCGCATGCATGCAAAAAAAAAATAGATCTGATGTCTTAGGTACTTCAACAAAAAATCCTTGGAGATCGCATCCCTGAGGGTGAAAAGAAGAAGAAGCCAAAAGATCCAAATTCCAAGAAAGGGAATTCTAGCCATGCCTTGATTGCCATCAACTCCTCTCTCGATGCTTGGATCGTAGATTCAGGAGCATCACATCACATGGATGTCTCATAAGAAATATATTCTTCTTTGGATGCATGCAAAGGTTCTCCCATTCTGATGGGGGACAACTCTTCTGTCGAAGTCACTGGCAAAGGAAGGATTTAACTCACCAACGGAAGTTTTGAGAATGTGTTGCATGTTCCCAAGCTTTTTGTCAACCTTCTCTCTATGTATTAGATGACAAATTCCAACACTGGAAAGAGAGTTGTATTCACACCAAATTACATGGACATCTACGACATGCAAACCAACTCCAGGGTTGCAACCAGTGAGGTAAATCATCAGTCTAGATTGTATACATTTTATGAATTCATTGAACTTGATTATGCTTTACTTCTTACTCATGTTGATGAAAGTAGTAGGATATGGCATGAAAGGTTTGTACATTTGAATTTCATATACATGAAACAACTTAGCAATCATAGATTAGTTTGTTGGTCTATCGAACATCCATTTCTCCAAGGGAGTATGTGAGGGATGTGTTCTCGGAAAACACCCTCAAGAGAAATTCGACAAAGGAAAGTCTCAGCGAGCTTCCAAACCTTTAGATATGATCCATAGTGACCTCATGGGTCCTTTTCTGCATCCATTGGTCAAAAAATCAAGGTTTGTTCTCATTTTTTTTGACGATTTCTCACGTTTTACATGGATCTACTTTCTCAGGAAAAAATCCGAGGTATTTCAACACCTCAAAGATTTCAAAGATTTGGTTGAGACACAATCTGGAAAGAAGATCAAAGTCCTCTGAACTGATAATGGGGGAGATTATGTAAATCATGAGATCCATAATATTTTTCATGAGGCAGGGATTCAGTTGCAGCATATAGTTCTCTACACTCCGCAGAAAAATGGAGTTGCTGAGCGGAAAAAGAAATATCTAAAGGAGATGGCATATTGCATGTTACATGGAAAGTCACTACCACAGAGACTATGGGACGAAGCACTTAATTGTGCAACATACATCCAAAATAAATCTCCCCATAGATCTATCAAGGATAAGACCCCCTACGAGGCTTGGAGCGGCCTCAAACCAGAAGTGAACCAATTTCACATTTTTGGTTCTCGTGAATGGGCCCAGATTCCCTCTAAAAAAAGGAAGGCACTTGATCCACAGAGAACTGAGTGCATTTTTGTTGGATACCCTGACAATGTGAAGGGATATCGACTTATTGATCTCTCCTCAGACCGGATCATCATTGAGCATAGTGTCCAATTTGAGGAAAGTTTCTCGCATGTACCTTAGCAGTCGCATGCAGATACCTTCACTCTTCCACCTGTCCGAGATGATGAGCATGCACATGTCGAATCTTCTTCTGAAGAGAGTTATGATTCAGAGGACTTAGAGGATTCAGATTCAGATTCAGAGTCAGTACATTCAGATGCAGTGTTAGAGCATCTAGATGTAGTTGTAGAGACAGAGCAGAGGCCCAAGTGTGCACAGACTACTCTTCAAGATGTAGGGGATCTTGTAGGTGATCCAACTGATACTAGGAGGAATCGTTCTGATTTTGAGGAGCCTCCTATTGCACTCACTGCCACAGAACCATTGGCTTACATGCATCTTTTCTTGGTTCAGTCTTCAGATCCACAGTCTTATGGCGAGGCTGCTAGAAATCCCTTTTGGTAATCCGCCATGTAGGAGGAGTACAACTCCCTCCTAGAGAACCAGACTTGGGATCTAGTTCCCCTTCCTTCTGGGAGGAAACTTTTTAGATGTAGATGGGTATATAGGACCAAGAGCACAATGGATGGACATATCATCATATACAAATCCAGGATTGTCGCCAAAGGTTTTCAACAGGTTCATGGGATTGACTATGATGAGACCTTCGCTCCAGTAGCGAAGATGGATTCCATACGATTGGCACTTGTCATTACGGAAACCACGGGATGGAAAGTCCATCAGATGGACGTGAAGAATGCATTTTTTCATGGTGATATTTCTAAGGATATCTACATGGAGCAGCCCTAGGGATTTATGCAGGACTCATCTTTGGTATGTCGACTGAAGAAGTCACTTTATGGCCTCAAACAAGCTCTGAGGGAATAGTATGCCAATATTGACTCCTACTTGTTTTCACAGAACTTTGTATGTTGTAAATCAAACCCAGATGTATACATGCTCAGGACAACTGATTCACTTCTACTTTTAGTTCTATATGTTGATGATTTTCTAATCACCGGTTGCTCGACTTCAGTGATTGCAACAGTCAAGAGGATTCTTCATGATAAGTTTTTGATGATGGACATGGGTCCGCTACACTTCTTCCTTAGACTTGAGATCAATTAATATGCATCAAGAATCAAACTGTCTCAAGCCAAGTATACATGAGATCTCCTTGAGAGATTTCACATGACAGACTGTAGGTCTGCTCCGACTCCTTTCCTATCAGGAGTCAAACTTGAGTATGGCGGGGAGACTCCACTGGTTGACAACACACTATACAGACAGCTAGTGGGGAGCTTGTTGTATCTCACACACTCCAGACCAGACCTCTCATATGCAGTTGGTGCATTTTTTAGGTTCATGCAGTAGCAACATGAACTACATTGGAAAGCTGCAAAGTGTATCCTTCGATACATACAGGGAACCATCACCTTTGGGATTCATTATGCAACAAACTCTACATTATATCTTATTGGGTTTACTGATTCCAAATGGGCTGGCGATAGAATTGATCGCATGTCCACATCTGGTTACTCACTCAGTCTTGGTTCTGGGCCTATCTGTTGGTTGAGCAAGAAGCAAGCTGCCATTTCTCTATATTCAGCTGAGGCAGAGTACAGAAGGGTATTTAACATAACCATTCAGGCTATGTGGCTACAACATTTTCTCACTGAGTTGGGCATTCAGTTTCATCGACCGATCGTCATCTGGTGTGACAACTAGAGCACTCTGAATTTCTGCAGAGATCCAGTTCAGAGGCAGCAGACGAAGCACATCGAGATCCACATGCACTACATCTGAGACTTAGTACACGAGGGGATCATTGACTTATAGTTTGTCCTGCAACAGAATAGATGACAAACATTTTCATCAAGACCTTCACTGAGCAGAAATTCCATTCTCTACGAGGTCATCTTGGAGTGAAGGACACAGTTTCCTAGCAACTGTAGTTCTTGTAATGCAAAGAAGAAGAAGCCAGAAGATCCAAATTCCAAGAAAGGAAATTCTAGCCATGCCTTGATTGCCATCAAATCCTCTCCCAATGCTTGGATCATATATTTAGGAGCATCACATCACATTGCTGCCTCATAAGAAGTACATTCTTCGTTGCAACTGTAAGGTACATGAGGCTTCCTACAAGCCTCTTATACAAAGTATAATCAATTTTTGTTCCTTCATCTTGTTTACTTTATTTTGTACCTATTGCAATTGGTGTATTTGTTGGCTTGCATTTGTTCATTTTGAACCTTTTCAAAATATATCTGGCATATTTTCACTTTTCAAATTGCTCAACTTCAATTCCCAGAAAATATTTCATGAGACCAAGATTATTCATTTCAAATTCACTTCGCATGGCTGCTTTGAATTTTTTCAACAAAAATTTTCCTGTATAACTCATGTCATCAACATAGAGACAAACTATCAAAATATTACCTATCTGGTATCTTTTGGTATAAGTGTGGGCTCATTGTTGCTCCTATTAAACCCGTTGTTGAGAAAATAAGTATCAATGTGACTGCACCAAGCTCTTGGAGCTTGCTTCAAACCATACAATACTTTATTCATTCAATATACTTTGTACTATTTACCTCTGATCTAAAATCTTGGTGGTTGATCCACATAAAATTCTTCCTTTAAAAATCAATTTAGAAAGGCCAATTTAACATCCATTTGTAAGACTGACCATTTTTTTTGAGCTGCAATTGCCAAAATGGATCTGATAGTATTTAAACGTGTTACCGGATCACATGTTTCTCCATAGCCAATATCGGGTTGTTGAGCAAACCCTTTTGCTACAAGTATTTCCTTGTGCTTCTCTACTTTTAATTTCTCATTGAATTTTTTCTTATACACCCAGTTAACTCTAATTCTAGTTTTACCTGTGGGGAGATCCACAAGATCACATGTGTTGTTTCTTTCAATTGCTTCAATTTATTCTTTCATTGCATCAACCCATTTTTCTTCCTTTACTTCTTCTTCAAAGTATATTGGTTGATAAGATATCAAGGCAATGTGTGCTTGTTGATCCATGTCATCATTTTTCTCATAAATTTCTCTCAAGCTTCTTGTTCTTTGGTTCCTTATATTTGCTATAGTGGGATCTGAATCATTACTAGACGAAGAAGAAGANAATTGGTGTATTTGTTGGCTTGCATTTGTTCATTTTGAACCTTTTCAAAATATATCTGGCATATTTTCACTTTTCAAATTGCTCAACTTCAATTCCCAGAAAATATTTCATGAGACCAAGATTATTCATTTCAAATTCACTTCGCATGGCTGCTTTGAATTTTTTCAACAAAAATTTTCCTGTATAACTCATGTCATCAACATAGAGACAAACTATCAAAATATTACCTATCTGGTATCTTTTGGTATAAGTGTGGGCTCATTGTTGCTCCTATTAAACCCGTTGTTGAGAAAATAAGTATCAATGTGACTGCACCAAGCTCTTGGAGCTTGCTTCAAACCATACAATACTTTATTCATTCAATATACTTTGTACTATTTACCTCTGATCTAAAATCTTGGTGGTTGATCCACATAAAATTCTTCCTTTAAAAATCAATTTAGAAAGGCCAATTTAACATCCATTTGTAAGACTGACCATTTTTTTTGAGCTGCAATTGCCAAAATGGATCTGATAGTATTTAAACGTGTTACCGGATCACATGTTTCTCCATAGCCAATATCGGGTTGTTGAGCAAACCCTTTTGCTACAAGTATTTCCTTGTGCTTCTCTACTTTTAATTTCTCATTGAATTTTTTCTTATACACCCAGTTAACTCTAATTCTAGTTTTACCTGTGGGGAGATCCACAAGATCACATGTGTTGTTTCTTTCAATTGCTTCAATTTATTCTTTCATTGCATCAACCCATTTTTCTTCCTTTACTTCTTCTTCAAAGTATATTGGTTGATAAGATATCAAGGCAATGTGTGCTTGTTGATCCATGTCATCATTTTTCTCATAAATTTCTCTCAAGCTTCTTGTTCTTTGGTTCCTTATATTTGCTATAGTGGGATCTGAATCATTACTAGACGAAGAAGAAGAAATGTGCTCTTTTTTTTCTCTTTGGACTTGTACTTGGAATGTTGGAAGTCTTGGTGGATAAGCTTGTTGTCCTGTAGCTTCCACCTGCTTATCTTCTTATTTAGAAGGAATATATTCTACACTTGTATTTCACTTGTTTGGTTATCCAAAGATTTATCTTATTGGAACTTCACATCTCTGCTTACTATTAGCTTCTTTGTAATAGGATTATACAACTTGTATGCTTTAGATTGTTCACTGTATCCCAAAATATAGTTTTTTCACTTCTATCATCAAACTTTCTCAACTCTTTAGGAATATGAGCATAAGCTACACAACCAAAAACTTTAAAACGAGAAACACTAGATTTCATACCACTCTAGGCTTCTTGAGGGACTTGATATTTTAGACTGTTGGTTGGTGACAGATTTGAAATATAAACTGAGCATGCCACTGCTTCACCCCGATATTCATTTGATAGGTTCTTTTCCTTTAGCATACTTCTTTCCATATTCATTATTGTAACAACCCAAATTGATTATTTCATTTTCATAGTTGTTAATTTAAATTTAAATTTAATTTAATTTTTATTTATTAAAATAAATAAGTCTTTTTATTATTTTATTATTAAATGGTAGGTGACGTAACGATGTAGGAGCATCTCTCCACGTCAGCCAACTAGCCAACTAGCCACGTCAGTGTGTGCATTCAAAGTTGAAGAGAGGCCCAATGCTTGTATTCCATTTTGAATTTGAATGTAATTAAATGTTTTAGGTTGTTGAGCCGTGAGGCCGTGCTATGTGCAGAGGCTGTAGGTAGATAGGCCTTTAATGCTTTGAAGGCTGTGATCTAGATCTGATTTGTGGACTAGACAACCCATTCAATGTAATTGAATAGGGTAGGTAGGTTGGAGGGAAGCGCTCTAAGAGTTCCCTCATGTAAAATATCTTTCATTGTAATTGTATCTCATAGTAGAGAGTCTGCGAGTAGAGAGTAGAAGAAAAGGAGCCGAGAGATTGTTACAGTCCGTGCTCAAAACACCCTTGTAAAGAGGCATTTACATTAATATAAATCGGAGTAGATTTTCTTGCATGTTTTCTGTGTTATGTGGATGCTTCATTGTGTTCTTTTATGCTGTAGATGTATGTTAGACATTTGCAGGGAGTTGTTTGATTTTTAGGCTTGAAAGGTTCTTTGTGGTTTCATGCCAGGAGGGTGTGACAGAGTACTATGGTCTTTGGATACCAGTGCATAGATGCACTTCTGAAATCTACGGAGTCAGACAAAGATGTGCCAGGTGGGCACATAAGCTAAATTCATTAACTTGAAGGAAGACCTTTGAGGTTGCTAAACACCTCAGGAGGAAAGGCTGTGGAGAACACAGTTTGCAGAAAGAAGCTTTGAGGAGTTCTGTAAAACTCTGCCAAGTGGGCACTGAGCAGGTGCAAGGGAGTGCACAAGAGAAGACAGAAGCTATGAGGAGTTCTATAAAGCTCTGCCAGGTGGGCATTGAGCCAATGCAAGGAGTGCACAGAGGAAGAATTCTGTTGTGAGTTTAGATAGAAGCAAGAATCATTGAGGATTCTTGATACTCTACCAGGAGGGCATTGAGACAGTGTGCAGATAGGCACAGAGAAGAAGGGAACTTTGTTGAGTTCTATGATTGGGGAAGAGTCCACTGAAGGATCTTCGTAGGGTTGCCGAACACCCTGAGTACTCAACAATAAGTTGTTTGAGTAGAAGGATAGACAAGAGGGCATCTAAATTCTCCATATGAGAGAGAAATAAAAAAAAGACGAGTTTCCTTGGAGGTCGAAGCTATAGGAAAGCTCAGGATGGATAACACCTTGTGTGTGCAGAGGTTCTGTAGAAGCGCATAAGCCAAAGAATCCTTTGAGGATTTGAGAGTAAAGTTTAGGAGGAATAATGCTTTTTTATGCACAGAGCCACAACTGCAAGGAGTGCATAGGCCAGAGAACTCTTTGAAAGAGTTCAAAGTTCCCAAAGCTCAGGAGGGACAATGTTTTTATACGTGCAGGTGAGGACTCAAGTCGCAAAAAAAAAGCTGTTTTGTTTATGTCCTGGTCCTTTATCCTAACTTGATGATATCCAGATCATAAATCCAATTTTGAGAAGATCTTAGCCCCACTAACTTGATCGAACAGATCATTTATCCATGGTAAGGGGTATTTGTTCTTAATGGTCACTTTGTTCAGTTGTCTATAATCGATACATAGTATTAGAGTACCATCTTTCTTTTTCACAAAGAGGACTGGTGCTCCCCATGGTGAGACACTTGGTCTGATATACTCTTTATCCAATAATTCCTGTAATTGTATTTTTAATTCTGTCAGTTCTGGTAGACTCATTTGGTAGGGTGATTTTGAGATAGGAGCTGATCCAGGTAGTAAGCCTATGGAGAAATCTATTTCTCTCCTAGGAGGAAATTCTGATATCTCATCAACAAACATGTCTTTGAATTCACGTAGGACAACAAAGTCTTCTAACTTGGGCTTATCTTCTTTTTCTAGTAGATTCGTTACTTGGATGGTGTAAAATTGACATCCCTTTCTAATACATTTCTTGAATTGCATCGCTGAAACTTGTATGACTGACATAGGTTTTGGTATGCCTTGAGCTGTTCTAACAGTGCCAAAATTATCTTTATAGCTAAGTATATTTGTATAAAAATCTAGTACTGCTTTGTGTTGTTCCAGCCAGTCCATCCCAATAATCATATCATAAGACCCTAGTGGTAGGATGTTCAGATTGGTCCTTATATTTTAACCATCTAAACTGAACTCAAGATCAGAAATAAAGTTAACTACTTTTCTTTTAGTCCCTGTTGCTAGTTGTACAAGCCAAGGTTTTTCATTCTTTTGTTTCTTAAGTTTATTTGACTCTATTACATCGAGACTAATATAACTTAACGTAGCTCCAGGGTCAATTAAAATATAAATTCGAGTGTCAAGGATTTTACCTTCAATCTCTACCACTGAGGACTGGTGGTCAGCTTGTCGACCATCTATGGCTGTATTTATCCAATGTAGACTTCTGCCCATGTCACCCACTGTCGAGGCTTCCTGCAAATTGTGAACAACAGTTTTGTTTACTGCAATTAAATGTGGTCAGTTCCTCCTTAGATGAGGTTCTCCACACTCCCAACACTTTAATGGCTCACAGGAGTTGTCCCCAAACTTCTTTATTCCAAGGTTTACCGCTACCTTGCATATTCAAATGATTGGAGTGAAAATCCTTCCTTGGGAAACCCTTTGCTGCATTCTGATAAGGAGTTGGTTGGTATCTCTTCTTCTGCTGGTTTATTCCATCTTGCTTCTTATCCTTCCAGGTCTTGGGAAACTCTACCCGCTATTTATACTGGTCATAGCACATTCTTGCCTTCCTAAATGACTCACTCAAGGATTTGGGGTTGTCAAACTCAATTCTGTCCCTGTAGGACTGTGGTAAAAAACTTAAGAATCGCTGGATTTTTACCTTATCCTCCCGGATGTATGGTACGAACCTTAGTAGATCCAAAAATTTATTTATAAGGTCATCCATCGTCATTTGTCTAAGTCGTAATTCATAAAATTCTTTCGTCTTCCTTTCATAATAGCTCTCAAAAAGGTATTGTTTCCTAAAATACTTCTTGAAGTCGGACCATTCCAACTGTTTCTCCTTTAGGCCCTTGGCCAATTTCAGTTCCTGCCACCAAATGCTGGCCTTTCCCTTTAGATTGTAGATGGCCATTCTGACCTTCATGTTGCTGGAATAGTTGTAGATTTGCACGCATTTTTTTATGTCCAACAACCATGCCTCAACTTCTTCTCCTGTCCTGGACTCTCCATCAAAAGTAGCTGGTTTAATATTTTTAAATTCTCCTTCAAGGTGGTCTGTTTGTTTTCTTTTCTTGTCTGGTATGGTTTTGTCTTCAGCTAAAGGTGTCCCTTCAGACGAACTGTCTCCTTTTTCTGTTTTCGCACCAGAATTCTTGGAGGCCCTTTTGCTGACCTCTTCCTCATGGTTATCATCTTTTGGGCTTTTCTTGGTTACTATACTACACAACAAGACTTCATTTATCTCTCGCTATTCTTACTGTGCCTTCTTTAATTTTTCATTGTCGGCCTTGAAAACCTATAGTTCAACTATAAGGTTTCTCATTGTTTCCAACACCTCCGTGGGTGAGCTTCCATCACTATTTTGTCTCAGATCTCTGGGAGGTCCTTGTTACGGATTCTCTTCCATCCCGATTTCTGCACCTTCTTGAGCTACCATTATTTAACACAAAACAAAAAAGCTTTCTGTTTGCAATTCACAAGGTTTGTTATTTTTCTCATAGATCAGAATATATATACTAAGCAATTAATGTGGCCCTATTCAGGCCCAGTGTTGTAACTTTTTCTCTGATACCATATGTAATGAACCTCAAAAATCACCATAATTTTTTTTTTATTCCCATGGCATAAATCAATTTCATTTTAAGCTTATAATGTAAAAAAAAATAGGAATGATTCAATTATGACCATAAGGGTATTATTATAACCATCTAATCTACTTCGAACATAAGCTTCTGTGGTTAAAAAGAAAAAGTCCCTCCATGATTTTGTTCCTTCCCTTATTCCCTGCATCCTTCCAGCATACTCAAAATAAGAGGGTGATATGAACTTAACTTGAAGGAGCCTCTATTGTTCAGAGAGATAAAAGGATATCACCCTGAAGTGTTCAAAGCAAGGCTGAGAGCAACATTGTCTCGTAGGGGTCGAGATCCAGAGGAAAAATGCCAAATCTTCCTTTCCAGATATCTTTAGGAGAACGAACGGTGATAAAATTGTTGGGAAAAGGAACAAAATCCAGTGGATAGTTAGATCCCATAGATCTGTGCGGACGTTAAGGATGATCTATCAAAACTCAAGAGGCTAATGATCAGATATTCTTAGAGGAACGAACAGTGGAAAATTCATCAGGAAAGTACTGAAATCCTGTGAACCGTCGGATCATAAAGTTCTAAGCTGATGTTAAGGATGATCCTTCCCAAGATTAGAAGGGTAGCAACCGTTGGATGAGGAACCTCTGAAATGTGAAAGGAACAGGTGGGAACTGCATTTTGAGGTTTTTGGGGTTTCAAACTTTACGAGTTTCAATACTCGAACATCAACTCACAACAACTTACGAAAAGAGGAAAAGGGATGAGTGGGACTTACATTTCGGGGTTTCGGGGTTAAGAGTTTCGTGAATTCAAAGCCTAACCTCTACACCCTAGAGGTTAGGATTTGAATGAACAATGATAAAATTGTTGGGAAAAGGACCAAAATCCAGTGGATCGTTAGATCCCATAGATCTGTGTGGACATTAAGGATGATCTATCAAAACTCAAGAGGCTAATGATCAGATATTCTTAGAGGAACGAACAGTGGAAAATTCATCGGGAAAGTACCGAAATCCTGTGAACCGTCGGATCATAAAGTTCTACGCTGATGTTAAGGATGATCCTTCCCAAGATTAGAAGGGTAGCAACCGTTGGATGAGGAACCTCTGAAATGTGAAAGGAACAGGTGGGAACTGCATTTTGAGGTTTTTGGGGTTTCAAACTTTACGAGTTTCAATACTCGAACATCAACTCACAACAACTTACGAAAAGAGGAAAAGGGATGAGTGGGAATTACATTTCGGGGTTTCGGGGTTAAGAGTTTCGTGAATTCAAAGCCTAACCTCTACACCCTAGAACTCCCAAAATCGCGAAAAGTGAAAAAGAGGAAAGGTGGGATCCCCTTCGGGATTTCGGGATTTGGAATCCTGTGACTTCAAACGCCAAGCCTTTACACACTAGAACTTCCGAAATCATGAAAAGTGAAAAAGAGGAAAGGTGGGACCTGTAATTTCAGGATTTTGGAACTCGGGGTTTCGGGGTTTCAAATGTCAAACAATAGCGCAAACATATCCCGAAGGTTCGAAAAGGTAAGGTGGGACCCGAAATTTTAGGATTTCGGAACTCAGGGTTTCGGGGTTTCAAATGTCAACAATCACACAAGACATTTCCCGAGGTTTCGAAAAGGTAAAGTGGGACCCGCTACTTCGGGATTTCGAAACTCAGGGTTTCGGGGTTTCAAATGTCAACAACCATGCAAGACATTTCCCAAGGTTCCGAAAAGGTAAAGTGGGACCCTCTACTTCGAGATTTCAAGATTTATGAACACATGGTGCATAAACACAAAAGAAAAAGAAAAAAACGAAAAGCGAAAAGTGGAAGCTTCTGGGTTTCAGGATTCAGAACTTTGTGAGTTTAGAATCCATACATCAATATACACAAACCTCCAAAAGGTGAAAGGGAAGTTGGACTAAGAGTTTCTGTCAAAAAGTTAAGGAAATAAAAAAAACGCAAAGGGAGAGAGAGCTCCTACTGTGACTCTTCACACTAGTTTCATCACTCCTTGGTCTTTAACCTTTGCGGGTATTCTCAAACTTCATTTTTTGGGAGAAATCTTACTTTTTTTTCTGGGAGACTGAGGGTGTAGAAGGATACGATATACCTTTACTTCACAGAATTCTGAACGCCTAAGGACTTAGGAAATTTACATGCACAGAGAGACACAAAAGATAATAAATTCTCTGTATAGGGTAAATTCTATAATATCCACTCAGAGCCTCTTTTAAATCAATGCATTAAATGTCAACAGTACTAGATCTGTGCATCTATGAAAATACATAATTAAGAATATCATTCCATCAGACGATTTACAACTATCTATCTATCTATCTATCTATCTATCTATCTATCTATCTATCTATCTATCTATATATATATATATATATATATATATATATATATATATATATATATATATATATATATATACGGATTTCTTTCACATAAATTTCTCATAACAAACATAAACAAAATTGGAATCATTCTGGGTTCATTCCTTCACATAAATTTCTCATAACAAACATAAACAAAGAAGTGGAATCATTGCAGTTCCATTTTTTAATCAAATACAATGCATCAGATATCAAATCATTCAACAAAGAATGGAAACTATTCTAGTTCAGATTTACAGGATACATGACATCGGATGAAAATATAGCCATTCATAATAAAAAGGGATAGATAAACACATCTGAATCCAATCCACGGGAAGACAAAGGGAACAACCATGTTCCTCCCAAACCTAGAACAGAGCATCCAAATCTACTTGCCCGATTCACCCCCTAGCCTGACCATGAGTCCATGAGGGAGAACTTGGAAACTCCTCCTCAGCAGTGTCCTTCAATTCCAACAGTTCTCCTCTTGCCTCACACTTACTCAACATTGTTCATAATAGCAAGAAAATTCTGTTTCAGCAAGCTCCTCTTGCCTCACACTCAATCCACAGTGTTCATAGCAGCAAGAGAGCTCAGGAATCCTTTCCCCGCATACTTGGAAGCGTCCTTCCTCCTTGCATATGCTATTTATCCATTTTTGCCCAGGTCTTTTCCCTCCTTTGGGGATTTTTGTAGCTTTTCTTAATCCCTGATTTTTTAGGGGCTGCCAGTGGCCAAATCTCTGATTTTCCACTTGTAATCATCAACCCAGGGGTAGTTCCAACTTGTTCCCCACTCATGGAGTCACGGTCAGCTGATTTTAACATGGCTGTTCCATTTGTCCTCCTGCAATTAATATAATTATTCTGTTGTGATACAAGTGTCATAGTCAAATAGTTAGTTGGGTCCAAACAAATCTTTTCCCAACAGTCACAATAATTAAATACAATTATTAAATTCGAAATTTGGAATTGCCATAAATGGAAAATTTTTTCTAGATTTGAATTTGCCAAAAACGGAAATAAATTTCCAGCACATAAAAATATTTATTTTGGGGGGATGTCACATCGACCTCCAAGGAAACTCATATTTTTTTTCTTTCTCTCTCAGATGGAGAATTCATATGCCCTCCTGTCTATCCTTCTACTCAAAGAACTTATTACTGAGTACTCAGGGTGTTCGGCAACCCTGCGAAGATCCTTTAGTGGACTCTTCCCCAATCACAAAACTCAATAGAGTTCCCTTATTCTCTATGCCTATCTGCACACTGTCTCAATTCCCTCCTGACAGAGTATCAATAATCCTCAATTATTCTTGCTTCTATCTGAACTCACAACAAAATTCTTCCTCTGTGCACTCCTTGCATTGGCTCAATGCCCACCTGACAGAGCTTTACAAAACTCCTCACAACTTCCATCTTCTCCTGTGCACTCCCTTGCAGCTGCTCAATGCCCACTTGGTATATTTTTACAGAACTCCTCAGAGCTTCTGTCTACAAACTGTGTTCTCCACAGCCTTTCCTCCTGAGGTGTTCAACAACCTCAAAGGTCTTCCTTCGAGTTAATAACTTCAACTTCTGTGCCCACCTGGCACGTCTTTGTCTGACTTCGTAGAGTTCAGAAGTTCATCTGTGCATTGGTATCCAGAGACCGTAGTACTCTGTCACACTCCCCTAGCATGAAACCACAAAGAAAATTTCAAGCCTGAAAATCAAATAACTCCCTGCAAATGTCTAACATACATCTACAGCATAAAAGAACACAATGAGGCATCCACATAACATAGAAAACATGCAGGAAAATCTACTTTGGTTTATATTAATGTAAATGCTTCTTTACAAGGGTGTTCTGAGAACGGACTGTAACAAGGTCTCAGCTCCTTTTCTTCTGCTCTCTACTCGCAGACTCTCTACTATCATATACAATTACAATGAAAGATATTTTACATGAGGGAGCTCTTAGAGCGCTTCCCTCCAACCTACCTACCCTATTCAATTACATTGAATGGGCTGTCTAGTCCACAAATCAGATCTAGATCTCCGCCTTCAAAGCATTAAAGGCCTATCTACCAACAGCCTGTGCGCATAGTACAACCTCATGACTCAACAACCTAAGACATTTAATTACATTCAAATTCAAAATGGAAGATGAGTGCTACGCCTCTCTTTAACTTTGAATGCATGCGCTGACGTGGTTGGTTGGCTGGCTGGTTGATGTGGAGAGATGCTCCTGCATCATGTAATTAATGAAGGGATAAGGCTGCTGGGGAATTAATGAGGGGGATAAGGTATTTGGGTAATTGAAGGAGGGGGGAGGATAAGAAAGAGAGGAGGGGACTTGGAGAGGGTCTAATTTTTTGGATTGGAAAATTCTGCAAGAGGTTAAAGAGGAGGAGGAAAATTGGGAGAACAAATCATTTTAGAAAATCTCACAGGGAATTGATGTTGTTGGGAATTTTGGGCTTGGGGGCCAAGAAACCGCAAGGATTCTTGGGGCTAGGGAGTCAGAGAGGATATTCCTAGTTGGTTGGGAGGTTAATATTCAGTTGGGCAGTTTTGGCAAGCTCAAGAACAAGAGAACCATGGACTAAATCAACCAACCTACAGGTAGAGGTATGTATTTTATAATGTTGTTGTTGTGATTATGTTGTTTATCAATTTATTCCTGGTATAAAGAAAAAAACCAAAAAAAAACATAAATTAAATTGCATATTATTTCAGTAGGTAACAACAAAATAGATATTTATTTATTATTGAGGCCCTGAAATAGGAAGGCCTTACAAATGGTATAAGATCCCAGTTTCAAAACTAAAACCTAGACTTGACCACCCACATAAATTGAAAAATGGGATAACTGCAAGATAAATTATTAATATAAATTCTTAATGTGGTTATTAACAAAGAGGAAATAGCCATCATACACAAACTCTTTAAGAGATGGCACACCAGGGTTTTGGGGTAATAGGGTATTCAGAACCAAACTCTTTCTTTAGAAAACAAAATTGGTTCCAAACATAAATAGAAGAGTTAACACTATTATTGAAGATCTCATATCTCTTGATGAGCTCTTAAAACTCTAGATATTAACTAGATGAGTATCATGCATAATTCGGTTATTGTTTTTTTAACAAAACAAGGATAATTGTTCCCTAAAGACATGAGAAGACGTATGAACACCAAATTATTTCCTAGAAGACTTGTACGGAGGTACAAACATGAAAGTATATCATAGAGAAAATCACCAGGATTGGTCTTGACTCCCGAGTGACCACAAGCATGATTTTTATTTGATAGATGTTATACAAATTTCATAATTTCCTCTGTAATCTAATCATGTAAATTAAATATATTACATTCTTACAATAAATCCAATAATTGCAAAAAGAAGTCATCCAAAAAAATCGACCAAAAAAAAAAGAAAGAAAACATGAATGTTTTACTATTAAAGCATGCTTCCCACATATACCATGTAAATAAATTTTGCATGTCATGTACACTATTAGTTTCCTAGAGTACAAAATTGGTGAAATTATTCAAGACTAGTCAACCATATGAAACATCCATCTCCTAGTTTGAGATCTCTACTCCGTTTTTGCTAAGGTATTGAAAGACAATAGTACCATGAAATCCCAGACAATGGTTTCTTGGGCTTTGTCTGAGTTTCTCTCCAATGACCCTGACTCACATGACCATTTTTCCCAGAGCGACATCATCAGGTCACTTGTTGGGCATTTGGCCTTCGAGACCATTCCCATTCACAACAAATATATCGTGGCTACCAAGGCGGTCATGACCATTCATTATGTTGTCAATATGGAAACCAAAGATAAGAATGGTCTTACTCAGACTCAAATTAATACCAAATGCCAACAAAGATATGGGAACACTCTCATTATTGGACCTCAATATGAAGGGTAAGGAATCTAAGGATATAATCATTAATGCCTCAATGAAAGTGAAAGCAGTTAGGGCTCTCTATAAACTTGCTAAAAACAACATAAAGAATTGTAAAACTATAACGGAGTCCAAGGCCTTGCTTTGTTGTTACAATTTTCTGTTCTTGGTACTTTGAAGGAATAACTAGTAATAATAACTAGTTTGTAGTCTAGAATATGGTGAATTTACCTTATGAAGCATGGAGATTTTGAAGCAACCATTATATTTAACATTGTGACTTGAGATTCTACGATCTAATCCAATTGAAATAGAGTAGACACCCTCCTGAATAATGTGTGTAACGTGTTGAGGATCCTTACCCAGTTTCCCCATCGATTTTGCAGTGGCTTCCTACCCTTCTGTGGTGCTTGCTTCCTTGATGAGCTTCAACAAAGGCCCTATTACACCTTCTTCGATAATGAGTTTCCTGTTGCACTTGTTGTCCTAGACTAGAGATGCCAATGAGGTTGTGACCTCAACTTTTTCTTTGGGGCTTCTCCCTGTGTGTAGGCACACAATCTATTCACAAATGAGGTCAAGCATGGGCTCATTGTTGGTGATGGGAGGAAACCCCAAGTGGTTTGGTTCCCCTTCTCCGCTGGCATAGACACTCAGAAACCATGATGCGTCCCCGATTGAGTTGTACAGTAAGAGAATCACTTTCCTGAAGGTTGCAATCGATGTAATGGTGAAGACACTCTTGAGCAACGCGCTACGCCTGCATTTGTTGACCAATAGAATACATTTTCACAGAAATTGATTGATTTATTTCGTAATTTGACCCATGGGCCTCTCATACAGGATCCCTATGGCCTGCGTGGCTTGCGTTGGATTACTGAGTGGGGGGGTGAATCAGTAATAGAGAAATTTGATCATTTTTAACCATATAATCCAAGTGTTATATCAATGTATCATTATCATCCAAAACTGCAGAGTAAATAAACAATGAACAAATGAACAATCATACACATACACAATACACTAGTGTTTTACGTGGAAACCCAAAGAGGGAGAAAACCATGAAATGCTTTTTCTTATATGTCTTGAATTATTACATTCATTGGAAGCACCAACTTACTTTGTTTTCTAGCTACAACTGGAAGGAGGCTCCAACCCCCTAGTTTCTCAGGCTACAACTTAAGGGAAGCTCCAACTCCCCAATTCTATGGCTACAAGCAGAAGGAGGATACAATCCCCTATGTTATATGACTACAACCGAAAGGTGGCTACAACCACCTATCCTTGCCCCGTCCAGCTTCCTTGATGTATAAGTAGAATGATGGAACCACTGTCACACTATCACTGTGAGATATACTATTGTAAACCTATACCAATCAACCTGAACCAAATAACCTATACCAATAACCTGAACCATGCATCAACCTGTACCTCAACCTGTAATCAAACCGTACCATAAACAAGTGCATCAACCATGCACCAACCAATACCAAACAATCTATAATCAAAATGTACCATAAACAAGTGCATCAACCATGCACCAACCTATACCTCAACCTGTACCATGAACAAGTGCATCAACCATGCACCAAACCTGTACAAATAACCTGTCACAACACCCTGTCACAACAACTTGTCAAAGCAACCTATCACAACAACCTGTCTCATAAATATTATCAACCAAATCAGATCTACTCACCAATATTAATCACCAAGACAACTCTCAAAGATGTGCATCAACCAAGCATAACACAACAACTCATAATCATCACCAAGATTAATATGTGCTTCTAATAATACAAGTATGCTACACCACCCATAAACCATGTGTCAACAATACTACTAACAAGTGCCTCCAACCATGTACTAAGTATGTACCAATTATGTATCAACTACTCATCAACTATGACTGATCAAGATGTACCAACATCATCAACTACTTGTCTCAACCATGTACTCGACATGTACCTCAACCAAATGCCCTCATCAATTTCATCATCCAAATCTGATTTGTAACTCTATAATAGAGCTGGTGTATATGATCACACACATTCAAACCTTCCTTAACTTTACCAACACAAGACTAGCATTTTCATCAAACTTTTCTTTAGTCTCACATGACTAGTTTTGGATTAGTCAACAACCCTAACTTGAAATAATCATAACTGTGTACCTATAACAAATAAAGACCTGAAACTAATACACAATGTTCTTCAATGTGTTTTATACAATTCCTCCAGGTGTCCCTACTTGGAACCTCTCAGAAAAGAAGTTATAGAAAAAATGGCATACCTTGTTGAATTCTGTCTTATTCTAGAGAGTGACCTTGTAGAGAGTGCCCCACATTGTTGGCCACTTTGAATGGAGTGAATGGAAATTGGGATTGTTTCCATTGATTTCAAACTTCTCATTATTGCATTTATGAGTAACAGTTTGATTTTCTTGTTATTGGACTAGAAACTCAATTAACCCAATGAACGGGTGGTCAAAGGCTTAGTTGAAAATGACAAGAAACGTGCATTATAAGTTATATCACCAAAAATCACATGTTAAGGAAGTTTTCCAGTTAAGAGGAGTTAGAATTTTGTGATAAGTGAGAAAAAAGTTAACATTGATAGCTACATCAACTAATGTAAAAACTTTTTGATCTTGGTAAGAGTGAGAGAAACACAAATGGAACAAAGTGTGTTCAAGAACTCGGTGATGGGTTTTGATAAGTGAGACAAAAGTTAACATTGACAGCTACATCAACTATTGTAAAACCTTTCTGATCTTGGTAAGAGTGAAAGATAAACACATAGAGAACTGAGTGTGTTCAAGAATTGGGGGTTTTTTTAGTTGAAGAAAAACACAGAGGGTAATTCACGTTTTCCTTGGAAGTCTCTTGCTCATTTGCTGGAAGAAAAACATAGAGGGTTATACATGTTTTTTCCTAGAACTCCATTCATCAATTTTCTGGAAGAAAAACATAGAGCTTCATACGCGTTTTTTCCTGGAACTCCATTCATGAATTTGCTGGAAGAAAAATGTAGAGCTTCATACACATTTTTACCTGGAACTCCATTCACCAATTTGCTGCAGTAAAAACGTAGAGCTTCATACACGTTTTTGCTTGGAACTCCATTCATCAATTTGATGGAAGAAAAACGTACAGGTTCATACACGTTTTTACTTGGAACTCCATTCACCAATTTGATGCAAGAAAAACCATAGAGATTCATACACATTTTTACCTGGAACTCCATTGATCATTCACTGCAAGAAAAACGTAGAGGTTTATGCACGTTTTTACCTGTAACTCCATTGATCGTATGTTGGAAGGAAGACACAGGGGTAAATGTGTTTGAAACAGTTAGAAAGTTTTTCCTTAACCCTGTTGATTGGTTTCTTGATTGTGGAAAGTGCATAGGTTAGTAGTTGATTGTCTCCTTAAATGAGAAATGCACAGAGAAGAGGTTTATAACAGATTAATCATGAACAGATTGAGCTGATCAGTTTTGGCATTGATAGAGTGTGAACAGAGTTTCATGTGAGTAAGATGTGTGTTGGTTGAAAACAATAACAGGTTTGGCAAAGATGGAATTGATGATTACATGTTTGTTTTCACAGAAAGAAACTAACAAAAGTATATTGACAGTTTAAGAAGAGTGTTTGAAACAGGTTGAAGCCAGTACTAAAGGGAGGAAGGGAGGATCTAGGGAGACTAACTGTCTCATTGCAAGTTGAATCTTGCATTCAGGAAGTAGAAGATGTCTTTCAGTAGGTGCTAAAGATAAAGAGGTAGTAGCCTCATCTAAGTAGTAGCTTAGAAAAAAAATTGATGTAACTGAAGTAACTTGCTTGATTTACATCCACAAGAAGAAGAAGAGATTTTTCCCTTTATGGGTTTCCTCATAAATGTTTTGTGTCTCTGTCCATTTCATGTGATTGATGGTCACTAACTCATTTTCACTGAGACAAAATATTTATTAGGTTTTAAGCTACATTAAATAAGTAATCTTTGTTAAAGAGATAAAAGAAAAAAAAAGTGCATACAATTGATTCACCACCCCCACCCCCTCCTCTCAGTTGCTGAACTTGTCCAACAATTGGTATCAGCGTTGGTTACTTTAGAACTCAGTTTAATCACTCAAAGTTTGGTCTTTTATGATGGATAAGAAATCTAAATTTACAAAACATGGATTACCTATATTTGATGGACATAACTATGCCTTTTGGAGTATCAGGATGAAATTGTTTTTGCAATCTTAAGGAGTAGATGTTTGGCAAGATGTGTTGAATGAATATAGTGTTCCAACAACCATTCCAACATATGTTGTAGGTAAGAAACTTTATGAAATAAATTACAAAGATATGTATGCAATACTTGGAGGTTTATTAGGGTCAGAATTTATTAAGGTTATGCATTGTGTGTCAACAAAATAATTATGGGACAAGCTGAAAAATGTTTATGAAGGAGATACTAAGGTGAAGAATGCTAAGTTATAGTCATATAGGAGTCAATTTGAAAGTTTAAAAATGGAAGAATTTGAAGATATAGCAACTTACTTTGTTCGTATTGATGAAGTAGTTAATACCATGAGAGGTCTAGGAGAAGAAGTTAAAAATGATAATATTGTACAGAAGGTACTTAGATCTCTACTTGTAAGATTTGATCCAAAAATATCCTCTTTAGAAGAAAATACTGATGTTTCTACTTTAGAAATGGATGAACTACATGGGATACTAATGGCATATGAGATGAGGACCTCTGGTGAGAATTCTGCTAGGAAAGAAGTAGCTTTCAAGGCAACAAAGAAGGACAAGAAAAAGGTTGAAGTAGAAACCAACAATTATGGGGATTCAGAAGAGGATATGGAAGAAGCTAATTTTGTTAAAAATATGAAAAAGGGTACTGGAAAATACGAAGGTAAGCTTCCTCTTAAATGTTTTGGTTGTGGTCGAATATGACATTTTGCTTCCAAGTGTCCTTTCAATAAGCATTCTGATGGTGAAGAAGAAAGCAACAGAAAGAGTAAAGAATACAAGAACAAGTATAAGAAGTCTTTTTAAAGAAACTCATATAAAAAGAAAAGTTTATTTATTAAATATGTTAGTGACTCTTCAAAATCAGATGAAAGTGATGTTAGCTCAGATATAAGACTGTTTATGGCTATAAAAATCAGAATGATAAAGTTAATGAAGAAGAAGAAGGTGAAGTTGATTTGGAAGATGAGCTTGTAAGTGCTTTGACTGAACTTAGAAAGGTAAGAAGAGAATGTAAACATTTCAAAGAAGAAATTAAGAATCTCGAAAATGAGATACATAAATCTAACAAGTTTATAGAAATCACTAAAACTATGATAATTGATTTAAAGCTCAAAACAGAAGAAGCTAGAGTAACTGAGGAAGCACTAAACAATTTGTTTGTAGAAAAGGAAAAGGAAAATGATGGTCGGAAACTTGAAGTTGTTTCATTAAGAAAGAAGTTACAAGAAAATAACATGCATGATAGCTCAAGGATTTTGAAACATATTATTAGTAATCAAAGACCAACAAATGAAAAAACTGGAATTGGTTATAAATCTGAGGTTACTAATGCAAGTACTAGTACAAGTTTTGAAAATGCAGGTACAAGACATACAAATGTGAAAAACACTAGAAAGCAGATGGAATTAGTAAACCAAGAAGGAAATCAGGCTTCAACAGTACATAGAAGAAGCTATGACAGGAACCAAAACAGGTTTGATGGTTATTGTTTCTTTTGTTACAAGTATGGACATAAAGCTTCTTTTTGCAATGCCTTTTCAAGAAACATAATTTAACATAACAGTCATGACAAATCTAGGTTTGATTATGGAAGAAGGCATGATAGAACCATTCAAAACAGTGTGAACAACTCCTATAACATATTTGATGTTTTAAGGTTTGAGGGTGAATTTCATAGGTGTAATAATTTTGGACATGTGTCAAGTAACTGTCCAATAAACTTTCAGAAATCTACTGAACCTAATTGCGCTAATCTGAAAGCTAGATTATGGAAAATGAAAAGTGACCATTTAGATTCTGAAAAATGCACTCTAGCTTTACAGGACAATCATAAAGTAAAATGGTGTGTGGATAATGGATGTTCAAAACATGTGATAGGCATAAAACATAATTTTGTTACATTAGATGAAGAAAAAGAAGGTACATTCATTTTTGGTAATGAACAATCAGCTAGGATAATTGGAAGAGGTACTGTGTGTCTGAATAACAAAAATATTATGGCTGAAAATGTCTTGCTGGTTGAGGATATGGAACACAATTTATTGAGTATAAGTCAAACTTGTGATAAAGGGCATTATATGATTTTTGATTCTAAAAATTGTCAAATCAGATATGTCAAAACAAATAGGTTAGTTGGAATAGCTACAAGAACACCAAACAACATTTACATACTAGATGAGAAAAAGGAAAATTGTTATCTTGCGAATGAATATGGAAGTTGGTTGTGGCACAAAAGTCTTAGGCATATTAACTTTGAAAATCTGATTCAGTTAAACAAAAAGGAAGCTATAAGAGATTTACCTGTCATGAAAAATCTTACCAGTTCTATTTGCAAACAATGTCAACATGGTAAACAAACTAGAGTTAGGTTTAAGATCAAAGAACACTCTACAACAAAACCATTGGAAATAGTACATGATGATGTTTGTGGACCTATGAATATGACATGATTAAATGGTGAAAGATATTTTTTGTTATTTGTGGATGACTTGGATGTTTCTGTTGAAAAAGAAGTCTGAAACATTCAACTGTTTTCAAATTTTCAAAGAATTGATTGAAAATGAAATTAACATGAAAATTAAATGCTTAAGATCAGATAATGGGGGAGAATTTGTTTCTATATAATTCAATAAGTATTGTGATGATAATGGTATCAAAAGACATTTTTCTGTTACTAAAACACCTCAACAAAATGGTGTTGTTGAAAGGAAAAATAAGACTGTTATGGAGATGGCAAGAACAATGCTAAATGAATCTAAACTGAGTAACATACTTTGGCCTCAAGCTATCCATACTGCTTTTCGTATTCTGAATAGAATCTTGTTGAGAAATAACTATGAAAAAACACCTTATCAATTATGGAAAGGTAGGATAACAAGTGTAAAACACTTTAGAATCTTTGGTAGTAAGTGTTACATAAAGAAAGTTGATAAAAATATGGGAAAGTTGGATTCTATAACTGATGAAGGTATTTTAGTTGGATATTCATGCTCAAGAAAAGCTTATAAGTGCTACAATTTTAGATTGAAGAAAGTTGTTGAAGCCATAGATGTTAAATTTGATGAATCTTCATTCTTAAAATCCAAAATTGAACAGAAAGATCATCAGACATATGAATACATGACAAACTGAAAATGGAAGAAGAATAAAGTGATATAGAGGAAACTAAATCAGCTAACAATGAAAATATGATTCCTACTTTGGTGCAGGAGTCAACTCCATATAAGACTCCAAACAAAAGGGTACAAATAAATCATCCTTAAGAGAAAATCATTGGTGATACACATGCAAGTGTTGAAACTAGAAGCAAAAGGCAAGAATCTAGTTCAAATCACAAACATGTATCATTACTGTCTCTGTTTGAACCCAAGAATGTTGAAGAAGCAATCAATGATGAATATTGGATGAAGCAATGAAATAAGAGATTAGTTAAATAGAAAAGAATGATACATGGGAATTGGTTCCTAGACCTTTAAATAAGAATGTTATTGGGGCTAAATGGGTCTTCAGAAATAAGTTGGATGAAACAGGTAAGGTGACTAGAAATAAAGATAGATTGGCTTGTAAAGGGTATGCATAGGTAGAAGGCATAGATTATGGAGAAACCTATGCTCCTGTTGCAAGAATGGAATCCATCAGGCTGATTTTGGCTTATGTTATTTCCAAGCACATTAAAGTTTATCAAATGGATGTAAAATCTGCATTTTTAAATGGTGAATTAGAGGAAGAAGTATACATGGAACAACCAGATGGGTTTCAGGTGCAAGAAGCAAAAAATCATGTTTACAGGTTGAAAAAGGCTTTGTATGGGCTAAAGCAAGCTCCAAGAGCTTTGTATTCCAGGCTTGATAAATAATTAAAGAAAAAAGGATACAGAAAATGCAACACTGATAGTAATATTTATAATAGAGAAGAACAAGATAGCTTGGTCATTGTTGAGATTTATGTAGATGATATTATTTTTGGGAGTGATAATGATCAACTTAGCCAACAATTTGTTGAAAGTATGTAGAATGAGTTTGAGATGTCCATGCTTGGTGAAATTAATTTTTTCTTAGGTCTTCAAATCACTCAATCCGATGAAGGTATTTTCATTTATCAAACTAAATATATCAATGAAATGCTCAAGAAATTTCAAATGCAGGATTGTAAACCAGTTGGCACTCCCATGGTTACTGGATGTAATTTAAGTCAAAATGATGATTCTAAAAATGTTGAGCAGAAAATGTACAGATCTATGATTGACACTCTTCTATATGTTACATCTACAAGGCCCGATGTTATGCATGCAGTTTGTCAAGTTGCTAGGTTTCGGGCCTCTCCTAGAGCTTCTCATTTACTTACAGTCAAAAGGATCCTCAGATATCTTAAGTGCACAACAGAGTATGGTTTATGGTATCCTAAGGGTAATCAGCTTGATTTGTATGCTTTCACTGATGCTGATTGGGCAGGCTATGTTGATGACATGAAGAGTACTAGTGGAGCAACATTCTATCTGGGAGGATGTCTGGTGAGTTGGTCTAGCAAGAAACAATCAACAGTTTCCCTTTATACTGCTGAGGAAGAATACATTGCAGCTACAAATTGTTGCACTCAAGTTCTCTGGATGAAGAAAATGTTATCAGGAATACACATTCATTATGATGCTTCCATTCCTATTTTATGTGACAATACTAGTTCCATTAGTATCTCTAAAAACCCAGTTATGCATTCCAAAACGAAACATATTCCTATTAAATTTCATTTTATCTGAGAGCAGGTTTTAAGTAACATCATTAAGCTGAAGTATGTTGGTATGAAAGATCAGATTGTTGATATCTTTACTAAGCCCTTACCTAAAATGCAATTTGAAAGTCTCAGGGATCAATTGGGGGTTTGCCTTCTATAATTATCTTTCTCTTTCATTATACTTAGGATTACAGGTTGACGCAAACACGCCACCCAGGACACGTCCGCTCCCACCAGGACCTTCCCTTCCTCTGGCCCGAAGAGCTGACCCACTCTTCAAATCCCTTATCCGGACTCTTCTACACCCACAAGACTCTCCTGGCGATCTCCCTTTGCCTTATCGGGAAATCGGACCTCACGTGATCGTGAGTCCTGCACTCACTAGTTTGGGTCTCACAAATCCCCAAAACCTGATGAAAGTTCACCCACGTGTTCCTTGCTTCTGTCGGGAATCCTCCTGTCGAGAAATCGGTACTTACGAGATCGTGAATCACTCACCTCACGGATCCCTGATTCCTGATTTGAGATGGCACTCTCTGCACCCCTTAGCTCCCTCTGGCTAACTCTTTTCGCATGTGACCTGCTGGTCCACAAGACCACGGTCCTTTCCCCTTATTGGAGTTTCGAAATTCGCGGAACTGGGATGCGTAGAACTTACGTTCTCAGGATCCCCGATTCTCCGATCCCCGATGCTACCTAGCGTTGACCCACTGCTAGACTCGGCCTTCCAACACCTGTCCTCCCCTACGGCCCTTAATCCTGTCGGGAAATCGCGTATCAGAATATCACGATTCCCGTTGTCAATGTACATGGGACTTTCAATTCCCTGAACCTCGATATAAATTGCCACATATCCTCTGTTCTAGCACCTGGGGCCCACACTCCTATGGTGATCGGGAAAATGCATTTCAGAGTTTTGCGATTCCTAAGGTGATGGTTCCTTTGTCTTTGGAAACCCCGAAATGTCAAACCTCGACTCTCTTGGATCCTCGGACACACGTCCCTGCTGAGATCAACGGCTCCGATTCTATCGGGAAATCGCAGATCGTGATTCCGTTATGCAAGAGTTCACGACTCTTGAAACCCTGATACCCTGAAATCCGACTCTCCAGGATCTCTCGCCACGTGTCCCTGCTGAGATCAATGGTTAAGATTCTTCGTCGGGGTTTCAAGACTCCAAAAGTCTCAGTTCTCTTGACTGGTAAAACCCCGATGCCTCCAAAATCCCGATGACGTCCCAAAATGCTGACACGTGTCCTGCCGAGATCAAGGACTAGGATTCCTTCTCGGTATTTTGGGACTTCCAAGGTCTCCGATTCTTACCCCATGAAGACCCGATGATGCCAATATCCCGATGTCTCCTCCAGGTTCTTCCTCTACTCCTTCGGGATTAACCTTGGTGCAACTTTCCCAAGATCTAACGACTGACAGGATTTCGCTGGTTTCCTCTGCGAATCTTGACCATCGATTCCTCCTCCCTGAGGATTTATTGAGAATACTAAATGCTCTTTCTCAGAACTTGTCCTCTGACACCTGCACTTGCATCTCCTGCGTGAACTTTCCTCGGCACAAAACTCCTGCGCTCTGCATTAACAATGTCACGAAGGTGCTATAACTCATGAGATTTTCCACTCTGATTCTTTCAGAGGAACTTGCGCGCACTCCTTGCACTCAACATTCAACGACTTCCCCAAGTGTTGAATCCTTCCGACTCTGTGCAACTCCTGCAGCAACAGTCTTTGTCTTCCTTTGCTCACATTTTCAACTAAGACTTCCTCTTCAGCCTGCACACTCCTTGCACAACTTCAACAACTCACTTCCACTTCTAGGTGAATGAGAACAAGAGTTAGATTACTGATCCTTCATCCACGCACTCCTTGTGGATGAATTCAACTGCACACCTTGCAGGAATCTCCTGGCTCAGATAGAGAAACAATTGAAACTCATTCTCTCTCCTTTCCAGACTTCAGTTTGAAACATGAAATCACATGCACAACATATACAAAGCAATGCATAACAAGAAAGAAAACATTCCTGGGTATAACATCAATACACAGAGAAAACAACACAAACCATGTGCTTGAATCAACGCTTCCTTCTATTAATTCCAAGGCCTGTACATGGGTGTTCTTCCTACAATATTCTCTGCTTTCCCTTCTCTTCTTCTGAATGCTTCCTCTATTCCTCACTACTCCTCTGTTACAATGGTACAATGAGGGTGTCTATATCCATTTTCCCTCTCAGACTCTAAATATCAAATATAGACTTAAACATCCTATCTACCAGCATTAAATCTATTAAATACCAACTATCTACCAAAGGATGAGAGCTTAAGGCTCAAGGTCCAATACAATATTCAATGCGCCTTTCATGAATGGTTCATTAAAGACTTGCGCTACAATCCCAAAGTATTTCAAAAATCTGGGTTTGGTTATCCAGCTGATCTCCGCTTGATGTGCTGGCTCGCTTGTCGAGGGTGATGCTCCTGCATCACAGGTTTCCATGGTTCATCTCTCAACTTTGTTATTAGAATTTTGGCCTCTCTACAATATTTTTTCCCGGTTGGTTACAGTTTTCACAGATTCATGTCTTTTTAATAGGGGAGTTGATGTTGTTTCAGTTGTTGTACAATTGATCTTCTCTTGGTATTTCTTGGCATTTCTGATAGGAGGAGTATGATTGATCCTTTTCCATCGATGAAAAAAGGGGGAGAACAAGTTTAATTTTGCCATCAATGTCAAAGGGGGAGTTTCTTGGCCAGTTTGCACAGAGTGAATGGGCATTGACATTGTTTCCATTGATGTTAAACTTCTCATTATTGCATTTATGAGTAAGAGTTTGATTTTCTTGTTATTGGACTAGCAACTCAATTAACCCAATGAATAGGTGGTGAAAGGCTTAGTTGAAAATGACAAGAAAAGTGCATTATACGTTATATCACCAAAGCTCACATGTTAAGGAAGTTTTCCAATTAAGAGGAGTTAGAATTTTGTGATAAGTGAGACAAAAGTTAACATTGACAACTACATCAACTAATTAAAAAAATTTTGATCTTGGTAAGAGTGAGAGAAACGCAAACATAACAGAGCGTGTTCAAGAACTCATTGATGGATTTTGATAAGTGAGACAAAAGTTAACATTGAAAGCTACATCAACTAATGCAAAAAATTTATGATCTTGGTAAGAGTAAAAGATAAACACAGAGAGAACATAGTGTCTTCAAGAACTGGGTGATGGGTTTTTTAGTTGAAGAAAAACGCAGAGGGTAATTCATGTTTTTCCTTGTAAGTCTCTTGCTCATTTGCTAGAATAAAAATGCAGAGGGTTATACCATTTTTTCCTGGAACTCCATTCATCAATTTTCTAGAAGAAAAACATAGAGCTTCATACACGTTTTTTCTTAGAACTCCATTCATCAATTTGCTGGAAGAAAAACGTAGATCTTCATACACTTTTTTACCTTGAACTCCATTCATCAATTTGCTACAAGAAAAATGTAGAGCTTCATACACGTTTTTTCCTGGAACTCCATTCATCAATTTGTTGGAATAAAAACATAGAGCTTCATACACGTTTTTACCTAGAACTCCATTCATCAATTTGCTACAAGACAAATATGGAGCTTCATACATGTTTTTACCTGGAACTCCATTGATCATTCGCTGGAAGAAAAACGTAGAGGTTTATGAAATTTTTTACTTGGAACTCCATTGATCATATGCTGGAAGGAAAACACAGGGGTAAATGTGTTTGAAACAGTTAGAAAGTTTTTCCTTAACCCTGTCGATTGGTTTCTTGATTGTGGAAAGTGCAGAGATTAATAGTTGATATTCTCCTTAAATGAGAAATGCAGAGAGAAGAGGTTTATAAAAGAGTAATCATGAACAGATTGAGCTGATCAGTTTTGGCATTGATAGAGTGTGAACAGAGTTTCATGTGAGTAATATGCGTGTTGGTTTAAAACAATAACAGGTTTGGAAAAGATGGAATTGATGGTTACAAGTTTGTTTTCACAGAAATAAATTAACAAAAGTATATTGACAGTT
>SNQJ01S0079606.1:53884-88105 GCA_010110895.2 Picea sitchensis | reverse complement strand
CAGGAAAGAAGGCATAGGCCTGATTTTCCCCCTTTTCCTCCTAGCTCAGAGGAAGAGGTAGAGGCACACAGAGAAGCAGAGAGAAGAGAAGAGCGTGACACTGAGCGAGAGGTAGAAAGGATACTATGAGACAGATATGAGTGACCAGAGGGCAGTGGCAAGGCCCCAATAGATCCAGAGGCAACTTTCATGCAGGTTATCAATAGTATGTTAGCTAGTCAACAGACCATGTCTCAGTCCTTGGCACAGGTGGTTGATAGATTGTCTAGAGTGGGCACCCCAGATACACAAGTCCTACATGCAACATAGGGGAACTCGGGAGCAGGCAGTAGACCCCAGTCACCCTCTCGCACATACACTTCTGTGAGTAGGATTCCCAGACCCTTGCTTCCCAGTTTCCAGAGGGCACCCCTGGAAGCAACACCACCACCAATAGCACAGAGGCCACCCACTCATGTCGATGACATTGCAGAGTATAGGAGGGAGTATGAAACATTGGGTCGTGACTTCCATCAGGACATGACCTTCATCGAGTACTATGTACTTAGACTCAGGAACCGCCCCAAAGAGCCATAGAGGGGAGGACCACAACAACAACAGGGGCATAACCTCGATTTCATCCAAAAAGTTGGGAAACTCACCATCCCTTCTTTCAACGGATCGTCCAAATACATCGCCAAAGCTTGGGTACAGAAGCTAAACATGTATTATAAGCTCAACCAAATGACTGAGACAAAGGCCATCAATTTCACGACCTTACACTTGGAGGGTGAGGCACACGAGTGGTGGTATCATGGACTGGTGACATTGGGTCACAGTCACATCACCTCCTATAGGGAGTTTACATATAGGCTCATGGAAAGGTTTGACAGGAAGGATCTTGAGATACACTTCAGGGAACTATCCCAGTTGAGACAAACAGGCCCAATAGAGGCATTCATCACAGAGTTTCAACGGGTAGCCGTGGTAGTGACAGATATATCAGAGCCCAGGCTAATCATGCTATTCACAGAAGGACTCACAGAGCCTTTGAGAGGATGGGTGAAGGCATATAGGCCTCCCACTTTACAGGATGCCATCCTTCGCACTCGAGATATGGAAGACTCAGTGCCAAAGACTAAAACTTTCTCCAAACCATTTGTGCCCCAGAGGGATCGAGACAGGAAGCCATTCAAGAAAGAATGGAAGGGCAAGGAGAAGTTGGATGATGAAACTAGGTGAGAGCTTATGAGGAAGAAGTTTTCTTCAGCTGGAGAGATCCTTGGGTCCTAGGCCATAGGTGCATGGGCAAGGGAGAGATTCATTATATTGAGGTAGTAGCAGACATCGTGGACAGTGAGGAGGAGGAGAAGGACAGTGGATCCACTAGTTCAGAGGAGGAGTCAGCACCAGCAGAGGAACAACTTTCGCATAGACCACCGACATTGGTAGGATCCCATCCTCCAGTAGTCCCACAACCGCCAGAGTAGGCTAACAGGAGGAAACCAGCAAAGGGAGGAGTCATAGCGACCCTTTCTGGTGTTCCCAAGTATGATACCCTCCGTATCATAGGGATTATTCAGGGGCAACAGGCAATTTCCCTGATAGATGGTGCGGCCACCCACAACTTCATCAACGATTCACTAGTATCGACATGGGCACTTCAGACATAGGAGTTTGAGGGGTTTGATGTTGCAGTAGTAGATGGCCACACAGTGGAGTGTCTAGACAAAATTCCAAACTTAAAGATGAATTTAGGCAACTACATAGTGAGAGACACATTTTATGTGGTTGACCTATCGGACACAGATGTGGTGTTAGGAGTTCAGTGGATGATTACTTTGGGAAAAATCACTACCAACTACCAAACCTTGGAAATGGGATTGAGAGATCAGGATGGGAAGAAGGTTGTTCTAAGAGGTATGTCGACAGGAGCACCCAGGACAGTTTCAGCCAAGAGGATAGAGAGGATATTTAGACATGGGAAGGTAGCATATGTCGCAGAATGCTTGATCACTACTCAGAAGGATTCAGAAGGTTGACAACCATACCACACAAAGATCAAGAATTTATTGGGACGACATCAACAGGTCTTTGAGGCAATTCCACCAGGGAGGCCACCTGATAGGGGGTTTGAGCACACCATTGAGTTGGAGGAGGGGGCCAAACCTATGATCACCCCCCCTTATCGTCATCCTAAGAGGTTCAAGGATGAGATAGAGAAGGAAATCAAGGAAATGTTGGCTATGGGACACATCAGACCGAGAAGCAGCGCATTTGCTTCTTTAGTTGTCTTAGTTATGAAGAAGGATGGCACCATGAGGATGTGCATTGATTACCGAGCCTTTAACAACAAAACCATCAAGAACCGGTACCCTATCCCATGCATTGACGAGTTGATGGATGAACTGCATGGGGTAGTTTTCTTCTAAAAAATTGATTTACGCTCTGGATATCATCAGATCAACATCTGAGAGCAGGACATAGAGAAGACGACATTTCAATGTCATTTTGGACACTTCGAGTTCCTGGTTATGCCATTTGGGATAACCAATGCACCTTTTACATTCCAATCTTGCATGAACCATATATTTAGGGATCATTTAAGGAAATCAGTCTTGGTTTTCTTTGACGACATCTTGATCTATAGCCGGTCATGGCAAGAGAATATAAGGCACCTGGATGAGGTATTGAGCATCATGGAGGCACAATCATTATATGCCAAAGAGTCCAAGTGCGAGTTTGTTATGACAGAGCTGCTTTACTTAGGCCACATCATCAATGCACAGGGGGTACATGTGCCCCAAGAGAAGATCAGGGCCATTCTGGATTGGTCGACGCCCAAGAACATGACAAAATTGAGGAGCTTCTTCGAGCTATGCAGCTATTACAGGCGGTTCGTCCGGGGTTTTTCTCAGCTTGGAGAACCACTAACAGATCTTACCAAGCATGGGGCCTTCATATGGACCGAGAAATCACAAGAAGCCTTTGATCACATGAAGGAAGTCAAATTCCAACACGAAAGCTTTTAAATGATTTAGACCATCAAAGGTGTGCAAGTTACTTACTGTTGTGTCGATCCAACAAATGTCTCTGGTTAATCTAGCACATCTCCTTGTAGATACTTTGTACATTTTGTTCTTCTATTTCTCCAGTGCTTCTTCTGAGCCTGATGAACATGCGCTATCACTTCACCATCTTAGTTTCCCATCCGCCATAGGATTAATGTAATCTTGTTGTCTGGATGTTAATTTGTATATGTTTTCTAGTTCATATGTGTGGTCTTCTTCCCTGATGAGTTATGTGTATCTATGACCTTCGTCAGGATCCAAAGGTGAAATGAACCTAAGGCCATCTCCTTCAAACGTCATTCTTCTTTTCTTTAAATCAACCACAGTGGAATTATTGAAATCCCAATCAATTCCTAACAACGCGGGGTAAGGACAACTATCATCAACTATCTCAATCACCTCGAAGTCTACAAACATCCTTACTCCGTCGATGTCCACAGGGACATGTTGCAATATTCCAAAGGGGCTCACATCTTGCTGATTAGCCATCCTAATCCTGATAGGGGAGTATATCAACTTAGGTTTTCCCATCAGTGCCCAGGTCTGCTTCGTCATGACATTGACCTCTGACCCTAAGTCGAGGACTACATAGTCTATATCATACTCTCCAATTTAAGAATTCAGGTGTAGTTCCTTATTTGTCCTTCTCTTTTTAGAGACTTGGTGTACTTCCCTATTCAACAAGGAATCTTTCTTTCCTAATTCATACTTTCTGATTAAATTTTGTATCTCTTGTACAACGCTTTCATCCTGAATCAACTTAATACAAGTATATAAGAATTCCATGAGCTTGCTTACCTCTTTTCCTTCTCCTAGAAGAGGAGACTGGTCGAATGCCAGATGCATTCCACATTCTCTTATTTCTAGTCATGTATTCGATGAAGAACCTTGGTCTCTCCCAAATTCGTTTCTTGCTTCCTCAAATATTTGTTTTTCTATCTTTGCATCAAAAACTTATGTCTTCTCTGCAACTTTCCTGAATCCTGATTCTTCTGTAGTCTCTCCTTGTGTCTCTCTGTCTTCTCTTGTAACATTGCCTCCTTTATTGATAACAACAACTCTAGGGTCCTCTCTGTGAGGCTCAGCGTATATCAGTTTCACTTGCGCATTCTGTCGAGGTCCTCGTCTCTTCTGAAGTTTGGCTAACAACACAGGACAATCTTTGATAACATGTTCGAATGAGTTGCAGTAGTTGCAAGTGGTATAAGGGTTCTAACAGTCCCTTGCTAAGTGTCCTGGTTGCACGCAGTTGTAACAGATGATCTCTCCTTGACCTCGACCCATACCTCCTCCTCTTCCTCTTCCTTTGAATCCACCGCGAGGGTGGAAGTTTCCTCTTCCTGGAGAATTGTATTGTGCAATGCTTCCTTCTTGATATACTTCACCTTGAAATTTGCATATATCCCTTGACCTTTCATGCATGAGGTCATAAGCCCTACAATCCCTGTCATCATTTCCTACCGACTTACAGAACGTGCAATATAGATTTGTGGGTGTCTGGACATATTTTTGCATATAGTAACATTCACTAGGGCAATGCCAATTTCTACATACCTCGCACCAGAGTAGGGTAACTTTATTCAAAGGGATCGGAGCTCCAGAGGCCAAGTATTCATGAAATAGGGGATAGTGTTCCTTGTCATGGCCTTTTGATCTGCATCTGATACACCAGATGTCTTCTCTTTTATCTTTTCCCTTGTCTTTCTTCATATCTTCGACCTGTAGAGATAAAATAGTCAGCTGACTCAAGATTTGACTCATACCTAAGCTGGATTCTCCCATAGGGGTTGATTCTAACTTCATGGTGATCTATAGTGCCTCATCCTACGAAGAAATATTTTGTTGCATTAGAGGAACTTTGATGTGTGGTAAGAGAGAAACAATGAACCATTCGTTGTTCTGCTCATCCGGGATCTGGAAACTCAAATGGCATGTCAAGGTCTTAAATCTCTGATCAAACTGCCACATAGGTTTAGCTACTCTCTGCTTGATTTCTTTTAGCTCTGTAATGCACTGCGACTTTGACTTAGGTTTCTTGAATTCAACAATTAGCACAGTATTAATGACATTCAATGGTTTTGGTGCATTTCCTCAGACAAATTTCATGTATCAACTCAGTGCGCGATCTCTTAGGGTAGTACTGAGATGATCTTGTTTAACAGCTTCATCGGTGATATTCTTAATACTCCATACAACTTCACATAAAAACCAATGCTTATCGGGATCTTCAGATCCATCTCCTCTAAAGTTCGGTAACCTCATCTCATCTGCCATAGGTCTTCCTAGGATTCTTAACGGAGTATGTGGTGGATTGATAGTGACAGTGCTCAAAGTTCTCTGGTGACTCTGATTACTTTGATTGCTTAATGTTGCTAAAACAACATGAGGAATAATAGTACTTACTTCAATAGTCGGTGCGGTTCCTGAGGTTTCTGGCTCTTCCCGACGAGGTTCTTCAGCTTTCCCTTCCTCTGCCCTAGCAGATTCTGAATTTTCTTTGTTTGTCAGATCTGCCTCTTCTCCATTGTAGAATCCATCGTCCCCGTAGTTCTTCTTAAACAGGTTCACAAGAGGGACTTCTTTGAATGCTCTCCCACTACGCGTATGTCCAACCTCTGTGTCATTGTCGTTGTCTGAGTTCTTGAACATTATCCTTTTCCAATTTGACCAACTATTGTATATTCAAGATATTCTTCTCATGCAATAGCATCTTGATCTTCAACTTCAAAAAGTGTAGAAATTTTCCTCTAGGTCCCTTAAAGAAATATCTCTCAGCTTGGCTATATGACTTTACTCTGTCAACAACAAACTCGGTGATATACCCTCCAATGGTACTATTGAACCAGTGATCTACTGCTCTTGACACGACATTATCAACTCTCTTGAACTTCTTGATTAACGTCGATGTCCAAACCATAAGTGGTCTAGATCTGATCTCAAATTGGGTGTCTGCTAACCTAGCTAGCTACTCATATAACTCCCGATGAATTCCTCCAAATAAAATCCTGTGTATATCAGTAAAGATATATCTTCCCAACCAATCCTCTGTACTAAGATTAGGGTTCTTGTTCTGGGCTTCAACGAAGTCCTTTTCTTGATCCTCTGTCCACTTTTGAATCTTTGTCTTCGATGGAAACCACCTTGACATTCCCTCAAGAATATTCCTGTCTCGGCAACGGAACCATTTGTTGGCACAGGGACAAACCTAGGGTTCAGATCCAAGAGCACACCAACAAGCCCTTTCGGCAACACCTGCGAGGTAGATGCAGTCTCACCCGAAGTATATATGGGGGGTTGCAGGACACAGATGTCTACAACCAAGGGAATACAAAGTGGATCCAATACAAGAACAACACAACATATAGATATCAATTACCAACTTAGATATACTTTGCACAACTATATATTAGATCTAACACAATAATGCAATAACAATATATCCATAAACAAGAGAGCATAACATCAATCACACACAACACAAAGATGTATGTGGTTCACCCTCTCCCTAGGGCTACGTCCACATAAATGTGATTTATAATATATTAATATGGAAGCCTACAGTTCTTATCTGTGCTCTTAGCTTGCAGATCTCTCTCTTCCTCTCTCTCCCCTCACTGTGCACCTAGCTGCAAGGTTGATATTCACACACAACTGAAGATCTTACAATATAAAAGGCCCTCACACCAACACTTATCTCTCACACAGTAGTACTCACTCAATCTCACAATAACAATGAACTCTCAATCAACTTAGCACCAACCCATCCCAGGTCCTCTTTGACCTTTATTTATACAATACAATATCTCACCAACATCCTTAGGTTGAAACCTAAGTGTCAAAACCCTAGATACCAAAACCCTAAGTCAACTTGACCCACGTTTTCAGGGCTTCACCATCTTGTCTTTCCTTCCTTCTTGCGTGATGCTCCAAAGCATCCGACAATGGTTTTTTCTGCTTGCTGAGTTGTCCACGATCCATCTTCCTTGCTGATCTGTCCATCCTCAATATCCTCATCTAGAGGCTTGCTTTCTCTTACTTCACACCGTCTTTTCTTCTCTTCTACTCACTTCGACCCAGTATCAATTACCGTGTCTTCCGCATAGTTCGCATTCCATCTTTTCTTCCTTAATCTTCACATACTTCCATACCCAAGGGCCAACATGCAGTATGGGAAACTACCTTGTGGCACAGTTTAGGTGGAACAATAGTTGGAACTACCTCTGGTATTCTGTAGAGATGACCACCCAAAGTAACAATGACACTATGGCATCGAGACTCATAAACAACATGGCATATCCACATGTATGGTTGGCCCAAGAGGACATCACAGAAATCCAGTGGAGCAACATCACATAATACCTGATCCTTGAAGGGTTGGATGCCGTATGATAATCGAAACTGTTGGCTGACACAAAGATCTTGTCCTTGGAAAATCCACCTGATGTTGTATGGTTGCAGGTGTGGTGTTGTCAACAATCCCAACTATTTGATGACCTCTGCTGAGATGAGGTTCTTCTGGCTTCCGCTATCAACAATAAAATGCAGCGAGGTCCCCTTCACCCACATCTGTGAATGAAAACGCGCTCCCCCTCTTCAGGATCTGTTGGTTCTTCTAGTTGAATTGTTGCGGTCGTGACAATAGCAGTAGGGTCTATGTCAATGATCTGTCTTTTACCAGTATTTTCATAATCAAATTCAGAATCAGGGTTCATCTCCTTATCTTTGATCTCAGCCACCAATGAATTTTTTGAGCGACATTCATCGGTGTTGTGCTAGGGGATTTTGTGGATATCACACCATTTTCCGGTGTCCTACTTTGTCTTCCTGTGACCCTTCTTTTCCTATGGCTTGGACTAGTTTTCAAGAGACTGTTTTTCAGGGACATATTTTTCATAATTTGGTTGTTGCGGATTTGCAAACCCAAACTCCTGTTTGTTCTGGTGCTTAAATTTCTACTCGATTTTAACAACATATCAATAAGCAACACCGAGTGATGAGATGTCCAGAAAATCCATTTCAGTTTGGATGTATCGATGTAGAGCCCCACGGTATTTTAGAACCAAATGTCATTCAAAGTCTTTGATACCCAGCTTGGTGCGCAAGGTATGGAAGGTGTTGGTGAACTCTGGAACTTCTTGGCCCCTCTCTTGCCACAATGTGGTCCATCTCATTTACTCGTCGTCGTAGTTGCCAATAGGGTAATACTGTTCCTTTACCACATCCACAAAAAAATCCCAAGTGGGCTCGACCACATATACTCCAAACTCCTCTGTGGAACTTTTCTCCTAGTAATTTTCCCACCAATGTTTGACATGGGGGATAACTTTAAGGAGTGTGAAGGTGATCTTTTCCCTGTCGAAAAAATGGTTAACAGAGGAATGACCATCTAGCAGATTTAATGATTTGTCTAGGGCATCCACATCTATCTGTCTTTCAACTACAGGAATATCAAAATTAACTTGTACCTTGAAAGGTGAGGTGCTTCCAAAGTGGTCGCTTGATGAAGATGCGTCTGTTGCTATCAACAGGCGTTGAAGGATGTGGGAAAAATTCTCCATCATTTCGTCCCTTTATCACATGAGAGCTTGCTCAAGCAACATATTGATATGATCGTATGCTCCATCATTTTTATTTTCTTATGACATTGATGGTTTCTCAGGTGTGTGATCCAGGTGGATATTGGTGGCCACCCACCTTTTCCAATTGGCTCAAAATAGTTTTCTGACAATTTTGGTAATTTACTATTTTTAGCAGTTTTAACTTCCGGGGCCATTTTGAGGGCCTAAATGAAGGTTTTTAGGGACAAATATTCTCAATAATAGCTAAAGGCATGATTGAGCCCCCAAAATAAATCTTCTCAAAGATACCTTTCCAACGGGATATCATATGCCTAAAATAAAGATCGTATGCAATAGTTACGACCCCGGGAAGTTGATGTACTAACTTACCTAGACGGGGCCCACATGACTTTTGGCGCTTCATCTCCTAGGGTTAGGTTTTTGGATGTCTAGGGTTTTTAGAATTCCCGTTTATTGTAAAACATCCTTCAGAGCCTCATTGTAATCATCTTCTTGCAAATGATCACATCCGTCACATCTCTTCTCAGAGATAAGCCGCCACCATTCCAACAAGCTTGTTTCCGTTGCATTTTACGGTTTCAGATTATTTCCTTATTGAATAGAAAACTAGTTTTACTGTATCTCTATTATTTTATGTTAAGAACCTGTTAATAATCAGTAATCATTTCATTCTTCTCATAAAATCCGGATCAATGGTATCAAAGCGGTCTGCTCCTTGTCGTCTTAATGCATGTCCTCAACGAGGTCGGAGTACAAAGAGTTGGGTCTCGAGCTTGTTTCTCTTGAGGAAAAAATGTCTCGCACGCCCAAGAGAACTCTCATGGCAGGAGAAAAGAAAGATGACGAGACAAGAGATCCTTTAAAAATGTTGATTGAGGAAGCCCTCACGCAACAAAGGAACGAGATGATGGATAGTTTCTCACAAATCCTTCGACGACTACCAATAGGCGACACATCTTCTTCGAGCGGAGGTGCCACCCCCTTCAAGGTACAAATAAAATTCGATATTCCTATATTTGAAATCCAGATAGACGAAAATGTTGTATACAAGTGGTTAAATCTACTAGAAGGGTATTTTTCTGTCCATAACTTTTCGAATAGAGAAAATATTACTTTTGTGCTCCTCAAAGCCGTTCCCCATGTCAAATATTGGTGGGAAAATTTATGTGAGAAAAATGAAACAGAGGAACCCTCATTATTTATAGTCATAGCCACCTGGGAATCCTTCAGGGATGCTATAAAGGTACAATACTACCCTATTGGAAGTTATGATGACTTGTATACCAAATGGACCACACTACGACAAGAAAGAGACCAAGCAGTGCCAGATTTCACAAATATCTTTCATACCTTGTGCATCAAGCTGGGTATCAAAGATTCACAGTGACATATGGTGCTCAAGTATCGTGGCGCTCTACATAGATACATCCAGACCGAAATGGAATTTTTAGACATCTCATCCTTGGGTGCGGCCTAACGATATGCCGTCAAAATTGAGCATAAGCTCAAACAAAAGACGCGACAATTTGGGCCTGGGAACCCCTCACAACAAAAGTCAAGAAAGGGTGGCCCCAACCCACAAAACAAAGGATAGAGAAAAGATGGACAGTATCAAGATAACCAGTCCAAGATACAAGCAAAGAAGGACACTAGAAAGACAAAGAAAGATACTGGAAAATGGTGTGACTTCCATAAGAGCCCTTGGCATAACACTACTGACTGCCGCTCAAAGAAGTCGCTGATGGCCGAAGTGAAAGCCTTTGAATTAGATGCGGGTTCAGACTCTGAGCCAGAACCAAAAAGGGGAAGATAGATCATTGATACAGAACCTAGTGCCACCATTGCTACCACCAAGCTCCAGCCTCGTGAACCAAATTATCTAGAAGAAGGAGAACATCTCTTCCATTCACAAATATGGGTAAAAGGAACCATGTTTCACTTCGTCATGGATAGCGGTAGCCAAAATAACCTCATCTCAGCAGAGGTCATCAAGCATCTAACCCTGTCGAAAACACCGCACCCACAACCCTACACCATTAGATGGCTCAGCTGAGGAAGCGATCTCTGCGTCAGCCAATAGTGCAGAATTTCATATGACATCAATCCCTTAAAAGACGAGGTATTGTGTGATGTTGCTCCTCTCGAAGTTTGTGATGTTATTTTGGGCCAACCTTATTTATGGAAATGTCATGCGGTATATGAGTCTAGGCCTTGTAGTGTTATTATTAGTTTGAACAAGAAATTGTACAAGATACCCAAGGCAGTCCCACCTAGTGTTATTTCCTTGATCTCTGCTAAGAAATGTAGGAAGGTTATCTCTCATACGGGGAAGTTTTTCTTCTTTGTGATTCGCTCTCAGAATAAGCAAAAGATCACAACCACATCTAGGGTCTCTGCAGCCGACCTCTCCACACAACAGAAGCAAGTAGATAAGGTCATGGAAGAATACTCAGATATCTTCTCCTCACCTATTAGTGTACCTCTGCACTTCCAAGTCAAGCACCCTATCGATCTGACCCCCAACGCATCACTGGCCAATGGGCCGGTCTATCATTGCTCTCTGTTAGATAATGAGGAGATCAAGTGACAAATCCAAGAACTGCTCCACAAGGGGCACATCCATCCCAGCTCATCACCTTTCAGGAGCCCAACCATGATGGTACAGAAGAAATATGGAACCTGGCGACTCTACATTGATTACCAGGCTCTGAATAAAATCACAGTCAGAAATCGGTACCTGACTCCCTAAATAAACGACCTCCTTGATCAACTCACGGGGGCCAAATACTTCAGTAAGATTGATCTGAAGTTTGGCTAGCACCAGGTCTCGATAGAATAGACAAATGTATGGAAAGTTGCCTTTAAGTCAAAGGAAGGCCTTTTTGAATGGTTGGTCATGCCCTTTGGTTTGACAAATTCTCCAGCCACTTTCATGAGGATTATGGATGATATCCTACGACCATTCACCAATAATTTTGTAGTCATGTATCTGGATGACATTCTCATTTACAACAATACTTGGGTCGAACACTTGTAGCATATTCGGCAGGTTCTGCACACCCTGCGGTAGCACAAGCTATATGCCAACTTGGAAAAATGCTCCTTTGGCATGGAAAAGGTCTATTACCTGGGCTAAATAATTGATCAACATGGCGTACACGTGGATCCAACTAATATCCAAGTCATCCATGACTGGCCAATCCCAACCACACTCACTGAGCTTCGAAGCTTCTTGGGCTTTGCCAATTTCTACCATAGGTTCGTGTTGGGATTCTCCCATATTGCATGGGCCCTCAACCAAATAACCAGGGGTGGTGGTAATAAGAAATTTGTGTGGGGCTGGTCCCAACAATAAGTGGTGGATGATTTGAAACAGTGCTTGTGCTCAACCCCAGTACTCTCACTACCAAACTTGCAACAACCCTTTGAGATAGAGACATATGCTTCAGACTATGCGGTGGGCGTCGTTCTCACTCAACACGGCCACCCCGTGGCCTATCATAGTGAGACACTATCAGATGTTATTCGTAAGTACCCTACTTGTGACAAAGAAATGTAATCCATTGTGCAAGCATGCCGCCAGTGGAGACATTACATTCTTGGGGAGGAGATAGTCATCCACACTGATCATAAGCCACTGCAGTTCATGTAGACACAGGGAAAATTGCAGAATGATCACTATCAAAAGTGGCCCACATACTTGCACCAATTCCACCTCATAATCAAGTATAAAACATGAATCACCAATCACGTCGCTTATTGCCTCAGCAGACCGCTAGTCGTGGAACTCACCACGGTGCTAGAATCATGTGGCCATGAGACATTTGGATGGCCCCAACTCTATGAGACAGACCCAGACTTCGCCACCACCTACCAAATGTTGGGTGCAAACACAATTGTCGATAATTTCCATCTTCAGGATGGGTTGTTGTGTCGTCTGGGCCATATCTGTGTTCCATCAAGTGAGCAAGCGAAGCTGATCTGGGAATCCCACTACAGTCAGGTGGCAAGACACTTCGGTGTCAAAAAGACAGTGGAAATGCTACAGAAACATTTCTACTGGCCGAAACTTTGACAGGAGGTCAATAAGTATATCAGGTCCTGCACTGCCTGCACTATTGCCAAATCGATCACTAAGAAACAAGGCATGTACGCCCCTCTTCCTACTTATGACAGGCCATGGGAATCCATCTCAATGGACTACATGTCAGGCCTCCCGTCCACAAAGCGGGGAAATGTCTGTGGTTGTTGATCTCTTTTCTAAGATGACGATTCTAGTTGCCTGCAAGAAGAACATCACAGCAGAGGCCACTACCAAGCTCTTCTTTGAACGATTCTAGGTACATTTTGGAATACCACAAAACATTGTATCAGATTGGGACAGTCAATTCCTTAACACATTCTGGTCGAGCCTTTGGTCACTGCTGGACACCAAGCTCACCAAATCCACGACCTCCCACCCCCAGACAGATGGCCAAACCGAGGTCGTAAATTGAATGATTGTGCATATCCTTCGCATGTATAATTCAAAGCACCCTCACACATGGGATGATATCCTTCCCTATATCCAAAATAGCTACAACCGAGCCCTGCGTAGCTCAACCGACCACAACCCATTTTAGGTGGGGTTGGGATTCCAACCATTGGGTCCCATAGATGTTTCACTTCCCCTTGTGGTCACCTCGATAGACTCATCTCCTGCTCCAACTGAAGCTGACAAAGCCACCCGGTTCATTGAGAGGATCCAGCACATTCGCCAATAGGTTCAGGATATCCTACAGAAGTCCAATGATAAGTACAACCAATGCCATGATCAACATCAGGTGCCACATAAGTTTAAGCTGGGTGACAAAGTTTGGTTGCACTTGCAGAAAGAACACGTCACAGGACCCCATCGGAAGCTTCACCCACTCCGTTATGGTCCGTACACCATAACCAAGGCTGTGGGGGGTAATTATTTTGAGTTCAACATTCCTCCTTTCCTTGGCCTGCACCCAGTGTTCAACATGGATCTCCTTCGCCCTTAGTTCTCACCATTATTGGACACCTCAGATGTAGAAGAACAACGGACACCAACAGAGCTCAACCCTGACTGCATACAATAGACATCCAGTGATCATATCATGGACACATATATCAAGGGCACTCAACAACAAAAGATCCAACTTTATCGAGTCGTCAAAGAAGAGCAGCTCCTGCACCAAGGCAAGTGGCTCACCTGGGGCCAAATTCAACAAAAAATTCCTCATCTGATGGGGGAACTCAATGCAATAGATACCATTGATTCCTAATAAGGGAGTATTGATCCAGGTGGATATCGGTGGCCACCCACCTTTTGCAACTGGCTCAAAACAGTTTTATGATGATTTTGACAATTTACCATTTTTAGCAGTTTTAACTTCCGGGGCCATTTTGAAGGCCTAAATAAAGGGTTTTCAGGATAAAGCTTCTTAAATATAGTCGAAGGCTCAATTGAGCCCAAAAACTGAATCTCCTTGAATATATCTTTCCAACGGGCTATCATACGCCTAAAACATAGATTGTATGCAAAAGTTATGACCCCGGGAAGTTGATGTACTAACTTACCCAGACGGGGCCCACATGACTTTTGGCGCTTCATCTCCTAGGGTTAGGTTTTTGGATATCTAGGGTTTTTGGCATTCATGTTTACTGCAAAAAGGCCTTCAGAGCCTCATTGTAATCATATTCTTGCAAATGAGTGCATCCTTCATATCTCTTCTCAGAGATAAGCCACCACCTTTCCAACACTGTTTAGGTGGAACAATAGTTGGAACTACCTCTGGTATTCTGTAGAGATGACCCCCCAAACTAACAATGACACTACGGGACCAATACTCGTAAATAACATGACGTATCCATATGTATGGTTGGCCCAAGAGGACATCACATACATTCAGTGGGGAAACATCACATAATACCTCATCCTTGAAGGGTTGGATGTCGTATGATAATCGACATTATTGGCTGACACAGAGATCTCGTCCTTGGCGAAGCCACCTGATGTTTTATGGTTGCAGGTGTGGTGTTTTAGAAAATATCAACTGTTTGATGACCTCTGTTGAGATGAGGTTCTTTTGGCTTCCGTTATCAACAATAAAATGCAGCAAGGTCTACTTCACCCACCTCTGTGAATGAAAAAGGCACTCCCCCTCTTCACGATCTGTTGGTTCTTCTGGTTGAATTGTTGTGGTCGCAAAAATAGCAGTGGGGTCTACATCAATGATCTGTCTTTTCCCAGTATATTCAAAATCAGGGTTTGTCTCCTTATCTTTTATCTCAACCACCAATGACTTTTTTGAGTGAGATTCATCGGTGTTGTGCCAGGGGATTTTGTGGAAATCGCACCATTTTTCGGTGTCCTTCTTTGTCTTCCCGTGACCCTTCTTTTCCTGTGGCTTGGACTAGTTTTTGGGAGAATGTTTGTTAGGGCCGTATTTTTCATACTTTGGTTGTTCCATATTTGCAGACCTGAACTCCCATTTGTTCTGGTGCTTAAAGTTCTTCTCGATTTTAACAACATATCGATAAGCAACACCGAGTGATGAGATGTCCAGAAAATCCATTTCAGTTTGGATGTATCTGTGTAGAGCCCCACAGTATTTCAGAACCAAATTTCATTCGGAGTCTTTGATACCTATATTGGTGTGTAAGGTATGGAAGGTAATGGTGAACTCCAAAACTTCTTGGCCCCTCTCTTTCCGCAGTGTGGTTCATCTCATGTACTGGTCCTCATAGTTTCCAACAGGGTAATACTATTCATTTACCGCATCCAGAAAAAAATCCCAAGTGGGCTCGACCCCATATATTCCAGACTCCTCTATGGAACTTTTCTCCCAATATGTTTCCCACCAATGTTTGACATGAGGGAGAGCTTTAAGGAGTGCGAAGGTCATCTTTTCCCTGTTGGAAAAATGGTGAACAAAGAAATAACCGTCTAGCAGATTTAACCATTTGTCTAGGGCATCTACATCTATATGTCCTTCAAATACATGAATATCAAAATTGAATTGTACCTTGAAAGGTGAGGTGCTTATAAAGTTGTCTCTTGATGAATATGTGTTTATTGCTATCGGCAGGTGTTGAAGGATGTGGGAAAAATTCTCCATCATTTTGTCCCTCTGTCGCGTGAGAGATTTCTCAAGCAACATATTGATAGGATCGTATGCTCCATCGTTTTTATTTTCTTCTACAATTGAGGGTTTATCGAGTTTACGAGAGAGACTATCCTCAAGAGAGACAAGCTCGAGACCCAACTTTCTATACTCAGACCTCGTCGGGGACATGCACTGAAATTCGATCAAGAGCATCCTGCTCTGATACCACTGATCCAAATTATTTTCGGCATGAAATGAGAGCAGAGATATAATAAATAAATGCACAGAGATATCACAGATATTCAATAATATAACATAAATGTATTAGATATGCAACCATAAACACATATATAAAGTAATACACGATTTCTATTAATGAAAGAAATGTACAAAGACTGTAAAAATAGAGAGTGAAAGAATCGCTAGAATGGTGGTAGCTTATCTCTGAGAAGAGATGTGACGACTACTCACATTCGCAAGAATATGATGATTACAATGAGGCTCTAAAGGACTTTTTAAAATAAATAGGAATGCTACAAACCCTAGACATCCAAAAACCTAACCCTATGAGATGAAGTGTCAAAAGTCATGTGAGCCCTGTTTGGGTAAGTTAGTACATCAACTTCTCGGGGTTGTAATGTTTGCATACCATCTCCGTATTAGGTGTATGATAGCCCATTGGAAAGGTATCGTCAAGGAGATTCATTTTGGGGGCTCAATTATGCCTTCAAATATCATTGAGAATCTCAATCTCTAAAAACCTTCATTTAGGCCCTCAGAATAGCCTCGGAAGTTAAAACTGCTAAAAGTAGTATATTTCCAAAATTGCCAGAAAGCATTTTTAAGCCTATTGGAAAAGGTGGGTGGCCACCGATATCCACCTAGATCAATCCTCTCTCCTTAGAAAACAATTCTATCCATTGCGTTGAGTGCCCGGGGGAGAGGGAAAAGCGTTTGCTGAATCTGAATCTGCATCTTGATGAGATTCTTGCCTTGTTGGAGAAGCTGTGTTGCTTAGCTTGTTGAAGGTTGTCACGAACATGTGGCTGGAAGGGTTGGAACTTTTTGACCAGTCTGGCTACATGAGATGCCTGTGTGCAGAAGGAATCTTTGTTCTTTGCTACAACCTTATCGACCTGCTTCTATTGGATAGAAGGTGATTGGGGCGAGGCTTTAGTGGTTTCACTGTCCTTATGTTCCCATTTTGAAAAGATTGTGAAGAAGATGAATTTTGCAATATGAGATACTACCTTGCGAGACTGTTTAGGTGGAACAACAGTTGGAACTACCTCTGGTATTTTGTACAGATGACACCCCAAAGTAATAATGACACTATGGGGTTGAGACTCATAAACAACGTGGCATCTCCACATGTATGGTTGGCCCAAGAGGACATCACAAACATCTAGTGGGGAAACATCACATAATACCTCATCCTTGAAGGGTTGGATGCCGTATGATAATCAACACTGTTGGCCGACACATAAATCTCATCCTTGGCAAAGCCACTAGATGTTTTATGGTTGCAGGTGTGGTGTTGTCGACAATCCCAACTGTTTGATGACCTCTACTGAGATGAGGTTCTTCTGGCTTCCGCTATCAACACTAAAATGCAACAGGGTCCCCTTCACCCACATATGTGAATGAAAAAGATGCTCCCCCTCTTCAGGATCTGTTGGTTCTTTTGGTTGAATTGTTGTGGTTGCGAAGATAGCAGTGGGGTCTACATCAATGATATGTCTTTTACCAGTATTTTCATAATCAGATTCAGAATCAGGGTTCAACTCCTGATATTTTATCTCAGCCACCAATGACGTTTTTGAGAAACATTCATCGGTGTTGTGCCAGGGGATTTTGTGGATATCTCACTAGTGTCTTTCTTTGTCTTCCCGTGACCCTTCTTTTCCTGTGGCTTGGACTAGTTTTCAAGAGGCTGTTTGTTAGGGTCGTATTTTTCATACTTTGGTTGTTGCGGATTTGCAGACCTGAACTCTCATTTGTTCTGGTGCTTAAATTTCTGCTCCATTTTAATAACATATCGATAAGCAACACTAAGTGATGAGATGTCCAGAAAATCCTTTTCAGTTTGGATGTATCTGTGTAGAGCCCCACGGTATTTCAGAACCAAATGTCATTCAGAGTCTTTGATACCCAGCTTGGTGTACAAGGTATGGAAGGTATTAGTGAACTCCAAAACTCCTTGGCCCCTCTCTTGCCGCAGTGTGTTCCATCTCATGTACTGGTCCTTGTAGTTGCCAACAGGGTAATACTATTCCTTTACCGCATCCAAAAAAAAATCCCAAGTGGGCTTGGCCCCATATATTCCAGACTCCTCTTGGTAAATTTTCTCCCAGTAAGTTTCACACCAATGTTTGACATGGGGGAGAGATTTAAGGAGTGCGAAGGTGATCTTTTCCCTGTCAGAAAAACGGTGAACAGAGAAATAACCGTCTAGCATATTTAACCATTTGTCTAGGGCATCTGCATCTATCTGTCCTTCAAATACATGAATATCAAAATTGAATTGTACCTTGAAAGGTGAGGTGATTCCAAAGTGGCCACTTGATGAATATTCACTTGTTCCTATTGACAAACGTTGAAGGATGTGTGAAAAATTCTCCATCATTTCGTTCCTCTGTCGTGTGAGAGCTTGCTCAAGCAACATATTGATAGGATCGTTTGCTCCATTGTTTTTATTTTCTTCCGCCATTGAGGGTTTCTCGAGTGGACGAGAGTGATTGTCCTCAACAGAGACAAGCGCGAGACCCAACTTTCTATATTCTGACCTCGTCTGGGACATGCATTGAAAAATGATCAAGAGTAGCCTGCTCTCATACCACTGATCCATATTAGTTTCGGCACGTAATGAGAGCGGAGATATAATAAATAAATGCACATAGATATCGTAGATATTCAATAATATAATAGAAATGTATCAGAGATGCAACCATAAAAATAGATATAAAGTAATATACAATTTATATTAATGAAAGAAATGTATAGAGACTGTAAAAATAGAGAGTGAAAGACTCGCTAGAATGGTGACAGCTTATCTCTGAGAAGAGATGCGATGCCTACTTGCATTCGAAAGAAGATGATGATTACAATGAGGCTCTGAAGGCCTTTTTACAATAAACAAGAATGCCAAAAACCATAGAAATCCAAAAACCTAACCCTAGGAGATGAAGCGCCAAAAGTCATGTGGGCCCCGTTTGGGTAAGTTAGTACATCAACTTCCCGGGGTCGTAACTTTTTCATACGATCTCCGTATTTGGCATATGATAGCCCGTTGGAAAGGTATCATCAAGGAGATTCATTTTGGGGGATCAATCATGCCTTTTACTATCATTGAGAATATCGATCTCTAAAAACCTTCATTTAAGCCCTCAAAATAGCCTCGAAAGTTAAAACTACTAAAAATAGTAAATTGCCAGAAAACTATTTTGAGCCAGTTGGAAAAGGTGGGTGGCCACTGATATCCACCTAGATCAATACTCCCTCCTTAGTAAATAATGGTATCCATTGCTTTGAGTGTCCGGGGAAGTGGGAAAAGCGTTTGGTGAATCTGAATCTGCATCTTGATGAGTTGCTTGCCTTCTTGGAGAAGTTGCATTGCTTAACTTGTTGAAGGTTGTCACGAACATGTGGCTGGAAGGGTTGGATATTTTTAACCAGTATCGCGAAATGAGATGCCTGTGTGCAAAAGGAATCTTTGCGCTTTGCTACAACCTTGTCAAACTACTTCTAGTCGATAGAAGGTACTTGGGGCGAGGCTGTAGTGGTTGCACTGTCCTTTTATTCCCCTTTTGAGCAGATTGTGAAGAAGATGAATTATGCAGTATGAGATACTACCTTGTGGCATTGTTTAGGTGGAAAAATAGTTGGAACTACCTTTGGTATTCTATAGATATGACCCCCCAAAGTAACAATGACACTACGGGGTCGAGACTCATAAACAACATGGCGTCTCCACATATATGTTTGGCCCAAGAGGATATCACAGACATCCAGTGGGGAAACATCACATAATACCTCATCCTTGAAGGGTTGGATGCCATATGATAATTGACATTGTTGGCTGACACAGATATCTCGTCCTTGGCGAAGCCACCCAATGTTTTATCGTTGCGGGTGTGGTGTTCTTGACAATCCCAACTGTTTGATAACCTTTGCTGAGATGAGGTTCTTATGGATTCTGCTATCAACAATAAAATGCAGTGGGGTCCCCTTCACCCACATCTGAGAATGAAAAAGGCGCTCCCCCTCTTCAGGATCTTTTGGTTCTTTTGGTTGAATTATTGCAGTCGCGACAATAACAGTGGGGTCTGATTCAATGATCTGTCTTTTACCAGTATTTTCAGAATCAGATTCTGAATCGAGGTTCAGCTCCTTATATTTGATCTTATCCACCAATGAATTTTTTGAGCGATATTCATTGGTGTTGTGCCAGGGGATTTTGTGGAAATCACACCATTTTCTGGTGTCCTTTGTCTTCCCGTGACCCTTCTTTTCCTGTGGCTTGGACTGATTTTTATGAGACTATTTGTTAGGGCCATCTTTTTCATACTTTGGTTGTTGCAGATTTGCAGACCCAAACTCCCATTTGTTCTGGTGCTTAAATTTCTGCTCCATTTTAACAACATATCGATAAGAAGCACCGAGTGATGAGATGTCCAAAAAATCCATTTAAGTTTGGATGTATCTGTGTAGAGCCCCATGGTATTTCATAACCAAATGTCATTCGAAGTCTTTGAACTCTAGAACTACTTGGCCCCTCTCTTGTTGTAGTGTGGTCCATCTCATGTACTTGTCCTTGTAGTTGCCAATAGGGTAATACTGTTCTTTTACCACATCCAAAAAAAAATCCCAAGTGGGATCGACCCCATATATTCTAGACTCCTCTGTGGAACTTTTCTCCCAGTAAGTTTCCCACCAATGTTTGACATGGGGGAGAGATTTAAGGAGTGTGAAGGTGATCCTTTCCCTGTCGGAAAAATGGTTAATAGAGGAATAACCGTCTAGCAGATTTAACCATTTGTCTAGGGAATCCGCATCTATATGTCTTTCAAATAAAGGAATATCAAAATTAAATTGTACCTTGAAAGGAAAGGTTCTTCCAAAGTGGTCACTTGGTGAAGATGTGCCTATTGCTATCGGTGGGTGTTGAAGGATGTGGGAAAAATTCTCCATCATTTTGTCCCTCTGTCGCGTGAGAGCTTGCTCAAGTAACATATTGATAGGATAGTATGCTCCATCGTTTTTATTTTCTTAATCCATTTAGGGTTTATTGTGTGTGTGATATAGGTGGATATCGGTGGCCACCCACCTTTTCCAACTGGCTCAAATCAGTTTTCTGACAATTTTGGCAATTTACTATTTTTAGCAGTTTTAACTTCCGGGGCCATTTTTAGGGCCTAAATGAAGGTTTTAGGGATCAATATTCTCAATGATATTTGAAGGCATTATTGATCCCCCAAAATGAATCTCCTTGAAGATACCTTTCCAACGGGCTATCATACACCTAAAATGAAGATCATAGGCAAAAGTTACGACCCCGGGAAGTTGATGTACTAACTTACCCAGACGGGGCCCACATGACTTTTGGCGCTTCATCTCCTAGGGTTAGGTTTTTGGATGTCTAGGGTTTTTGGAATTCCTGTTTATTTTAAAAAGGCCTTCGGAGCCTCATTTTAATCATCCTTTTGTCAATGAGCGCAATCATCACATCTCTTCTCAGAGATAAGCCGTCACCATTCCACCAAGCTTATTTCCGCTGCATTTTACAGTTTCAACTTATTTCCTTATTGAATAGAAAACCAGTTTTATTGTATCTATGTTATTTTGTGTTAAGCACCTGTTAATGATATGTATTCATTTCATTATGCTCATAAAATCTGGATCAGTGGTATCAGAGTGATCTTCTCCTTGTCGTCTTAATGCATGTCCCCAATGAGGTCGGAGTATAAAGAGTTGGGTCTCGAGCTTGTTTCTCTTGAGGAAAAAATATATCGCACGCCCAAGAAACCACTCATGGTAGGAGAAAAGAAATATGACGAGATAGGATATCGTTTCAAACTTTTTATTGAGGAAGCCCTCACGCAACAAAGGAACGAGATGATGGATAGTTTTGCGCAAATCCTTCGGCGACTACCAACATGCAACACATCTTCTTCGAGCAGAGGCGACAACCCCTTAAGGGTACAAATAAACTTCAATATTCCTATATTTGAAGGCCAAATAGACGCAGATGTTGTAGACAAGTGGTGGAATCTACTTTTTCACTCTTCAAAGTTGTTCCCCATGTCAAAGATTGGTGGGAAACTTTCTGTGATAAAAAGGAAACAAAGGAACCCTCATTATTTATAGTCACGACCACCTGGGAATCCTTCAAGGATGTTATTAAGGAACAATACTACCCTTCCAGAAGTTATGACGACTTTTATACCAAATGGACAACACTGCGGCAAGAAAGAGACTAAGCAGTGCTAGATTTCACAAATATCTTTCATACCTTGCGCACCAAGTTGGGTATCAAAGATTCAGAGCGACATCTAGTGCTCAAGTATCGTGATGCTCTGCATAGATACATCCAGACCGAAATGGAATTTTTAGACATCTCATCCTTGGGCACGACATACCGATATGCCATCAAAATCAAGCAGAAGCTCAAACAAAAGATGTGGCAATTTGGGCCTGGGAACCCCTCACAACAAAATCCAAGAAAGGGCGGCCCCAACCTACAGAACAAAGGATATAGGAAATATGGATAGTATCAGGACAACCAGTCCAAGCCGCAAGAAAATAAGGACACCGGAAAGACAAAGAAAGATATCGGGAAGTGGTGCGACTTCCATAAGATCCCTTGGCATAACACTGCTGACTACCGCTCAAAGCAGTCGTTGGTGGCCGAAGTGAAAGCCTCTGAATCAGATGCAGGTTTAGACTCTGAGCCATAAATAGAAAGGGGAAGACCGATCATTGGCAAGGAACCTAGTGCCACCATTTCTACCACCAAGCTCGGCCCTGGGGAACCAAACGATATAGAAGAAGGAGAACGCCTCTTCCATTCACAGATGTGGGTAAAAGGCACCCCGTTGCACTTCATTGTGGATAGCGGTAGCCAGAAGAACCTCATCTCAACAGAGGTCATCAAGTAGCTGACCCTGTTGACAACACCGCACCCACAACCCCACACCATTGGATGGCTCCGCCAAGGAAGTGATCTCCACGTCATCCAATAGTGCCGACTGTCGTATGACATCAAGCCCTTCAAAGACGAGGTATATTGTGATGTTGCTCCTCTTGAAGTTTGTGATTTTCTTTTGGGCCAACCTTATTTATGGAAGCATCATGCGGTATATGATTCTAGGTCGCATAGTGTTATTATTACTTTGAATAGAAAATTGTATAGGATACCCGAGGCATTCCCACCTAGTGTTATTTCCTTGATCTCTGCTAAGAAATGCAGGAAGGTCATCTCTGAGATGGGGAAGTTTTTCTTCTTTTTTATTTTCTCTCAGAATAATCAAAAGATCACAACCACATCCAGGGTCTCTGCGGCCGACCTCTCCACATAGCAGAATCAAGTAGATAAGGTCGTGGAATAATATTCATATATCTTCTCTTCACCTACCGGGGTACCTCTCCACTGCCAGGTCAAGCACCCCATTGATCTGACCCACAACGCATCTCTTCCCAATGGTCTAGTCTATCATCACTCTTTGTTAGAGAATGAGGATATCAAGTGATAGATCCAAGAACTGATCCACAAGGGTCACATCCGTCCCATCTCATCACCTTACGAGAGCCTAATCGTGCTGGTACAAAAGAAATATGGAACCTAGCGACTCTGCATTGATTACCGTGCTCTGAATAAAACCACAGTCAGAAATCCGTACCTGATTCCCTGAATCGAAGACCTCCTTGATCAACTCACGAAGGCCAAATACTTCAGTAATATTGATCTGAATTCTGGCTACCACCAGGTCCTGATAGAAAAGATAGATGTATGGAAAACCTCCTTCAAGTCAAAGGAAGGCCTTTTTGAATGGTTGGTCATGCCCTTTGGTTTGACAAATTCTCCAGCCACTTTCATGAGGATGATGGACGCTATCCTACGACCATTCACCAATAATTTTGTAGTGGTGTACCTGGATGACATTATCATTTAGAACAAGACTTGGGATGAACACTTGCAACATATTCAGCAGGTTATGCACACCCTACGACAACACAAGCCATATGCCAACTTGTAAAAATGCTCCTTCGGCATGGACAGGGTCCATTATCTGGGTTACATAATTGATCAACATGGAGTACATGTGGATCTAGCCAAGATCCAAGTCATCCGTGACTGGCCAGCCCCAAGCACACTCACTGAGCTTCGGAGATTCTTGGGCCTTGCCAATTTCTACCATAGGTTTGTGTTGGGATTCTCCCATATTGCATGGGACCTCAGCCAAATAACCAGGGGTGGTGATAAGGCTAAATTTGCGTGGGGTCGATCCCAACAACAAGCGTTCAATGATTTGAAGGAGCTCTTGTGCTCAACCCCAGTACTCTCACTACCAAACCTGCAACAACCCTTTGAGATCAAGATAGATGCTTCAGACTATGCGGTGGGCATCGTTCTCACTCAGCACGACCACACCATGACCTATCATAGTGAGACACTATTAGATGTTATCCGTAAGTACCATACTTATGACAAATAAATGTACTCCATTGTGAAATCTTGCCACCAGTGGAGACATTACATTCTTGGGAAGGAGACAGTCATCCACACTGATCATAAGCCACTGTAGTTCATGCAAACACAAGGAAAATTGCAGAATGATTGCCATCAAAAGTGGTCCACATACTTGCACCAATTCCACCTCAACATCAAGTATAAAACATGAAGCACCAATTGCATCGTTGATTGCCTCAGCAGACCACCAATCGTGACACTCACCACGGTGCTAGACTCCTGTGGCCATGAGACATTTGGATGGCCCCAACTCTATGAGACAGACCCAGACTTCGCCACCACCTACCAAATGTTGGGTGCAAACGCAGTTGTCGATAATTTCCATCTTCAAGATGGGTTGTTGTGTCATCTGGGCCATATCTATGTTCCATCAATCGAGCGAGCGAGGATGATCTGGGAAGCCCACTATAGTCAGGTGGCAGTACACTTTGGCATCGAAAAGATAGTGGCAATTCTACAGAAACATTTCTACTGGCCAAAACTTCGACAAGATGTTAACAAGTATATCAGGTCCTGCACTGCTTGGGCTATTGCCAAACCAACCACTAAGAAATAGGGCATGTACACCTCTCTTCCTACTCTCGACAGGCCATGGGAATCCATATCAATGGACTACATGTCGGGCCTCCCATCCACAAAGAGGGGAAATGTCTGTGTTTTTGTGGTTGTTGATCTCTTTTCTAAGATGACGATTCTAGTTGCCTGGAAGAAGAACATCACAGTAGAGGCCACTACCAAGGTCTTCTTTGAACGAGTCTGGGTACATTTTGGAATCCCACAAAACATTGTCTCATATCGGGATAGTCAATTCCTCAACACATTTTGGTCGAGCCTCTGGTCACTACTGGACACCAAGCTCACCAAATCCACGACCTTCCACCCCCAAACAAATGGCCAAACCGAGGTTGTAAATCAAATGATTGTGCATATCCTTCGCATGTATAATTCAAATCACCCTCACACATGGGATGAGACCCTTCCCTATGTCCAACATAGATACAACCGATCCCTGCATAGCTCAACCGACCACAACCCCTTTTAGGTGGGGTTGGGATTCCAACCATTGGGTCCCATAGATGTTGCACTTCCCCTTGCGGTCACCTCGACCGAATCATATCCTTCTCCAAATGAAGCTGACAAAGCCACCTGATTCATTGAGTGGATCCAACACATCTGCCAACAGGTTCAATATATCCTACAGAATTCCATTGACAAATACAAGCAACGCCATGATCAACATCGGGTGTCACATAAGTTTCAAGTGGGCGACAAAGTTTGGTTGCACTTGCAGAAAGAACACCTCACAGGACCCCATCGGAAGCTTCACCCAATCCGTTATGGTTTGTACACCATAACCAAGTCCATGTGGGATAATTATTTTGAGCTCAACATTCCTCCTTTCCTTGTCCTACACCCAATGTTCAACGTGGATCTCCTTCGCCCTTATTTCCCACCATTATTGGACACCTCAGACGTAGCAGAGCAGCTGACACCAACATAGCTCAACCCCGACCACATACAATAGGCATCCAATGATCATATTGTAGACACATATATCAAGGGCATTCAAAAACAAAGGATCCAACTTTATTGAGTCGTCAAAGCAAGGTAGCTCCTACCCCAATGCAAGTGGCTCACCTGGGGCCAAATTCAACAAAAAATTCCTCATCTGATGGGGGAACTCAATACAATGGATACCATTGCTTCCTAAGGAGGGAGGATTGATCCAGGTGGATATCGGTGGCCACCCACCTTTTCCAACTGGCTCAAAACAATTTTCTGACAATTTTGGCAATTTACTATTTTTAGCAGTTTTAACTTCTGGGGCCATTTTGAGGACCTAAATGAATGTTTTTCAGGATCGATCTTCTCAATGATATTCAAAGGCTTGATTGAGACTAAAAAATGAATCTCCTTGATGATACCTTTCCAACGGGCTATCATACATCTAAAACAGAGATCATATGCAAAAGTTACGACCCCGGGAAGTTGATGTACTAACTTACCAAGACGGGACCCACATGACTTTTGGCGCTTCATCTCCTAGGGTTAGGTTTTTGGATGTCTAGGGTTTTTGGAATTCCTGTTTATTGTAAAAAGGCCTTTAGAGCCTCATTGTAATCATCTTCTTGTGAATGAGCGCAACTGTCACATATCCTCTCAGAGATAAGCCGCCACCATTCCAACAAGCTTGTTTCCGCTACATTTTACAATTTCAGCTTATTTCCTTATTAAATAGAAAACCAGTTTTACTGTATCTCTGTTATTTTGTGTTAAGCACCTGTTAATAATTTGTAATCATTTCTTTATGCTCATAAAATTTGGATTAGTGTGTGAGAGCGATTTTCCTCAAGAGAGACAATCTCGAGACCCAAATTGCTATACTCGGACCTCGTCGGGGACATGCAGTGAAAAACGATCAAGAGCAGCCTGCTCTGATACCACTGATCCAGATTATTTTCGACACGAAATGAGAGCGAAGATATAATAAATGAATGCACATAGATATCACAGATATTCAATAATATAACATAAATGTATCAAAGTAGCAACCATAAACACAGATACACAGTAATACATGATTTCTATTAATGAAAGAAATGTATAGAGACTATAAAAATAGAGAGTGAAAGACTCGCTAGAATGGTGGCAACTTATCTCTGAGAAGAGATGTGACATCTACTCGCATTCGCAAGAATACGATTATTACAATGAGGATCTGAAGGCCTTTTTACAATAAATATGAATGACAAAAACCCTATACATCCAAAAACCTAACCCTAGGAGATGAAGCGCTAAAAGTCATGTGGGCCCCGTTTAGGTAAGTTAGTACATCAACTTCCCGTGGTCGTAACTTTTGCATACGATATTTGGTTTAGGCATATGATAGCCCATTCAAAAGGTATCGTCAAGGAGATTGATTTTGGAGGCTCAATAATAACTTGGGCTATCATTGAGAAGCTCGATCTCGAAAAACCTTCATTTAGGCCCTCAAAATAGCCTCAGAAGTTAAAACTGCTAAAAATAGTAAATTGCCAAAATTGCCAGAAAATTGTTTTGAGCCAGTTGGAAAAGGTGGGTGGCCACCGATATCCACCTGAATCAATACTCCCTCCTTAGGAAGAAATGGTATCCATTGCATTAAGTGCCCGTGGGAGAGGGAAAATCCTTTGTTGAATCTGAATCTGCATCTTGATGAGTTGCTTGCCTTGTTGGAAAAGTTGTGTTGCTTAGCTTATTGAAGGTTGTTATGAACATGTGGCTTGAAGGGTTGGACCTTTTTAACCAGTCTGGCTACATGAGATGCCTATGTGTAGGAGGAATATTTGCGCTTTGCTACAACCTTTTCGACCTGCTTCTGTTGGATAGAAGGTGCTTGGGGCAAGGCTGTAGTGGTTGCATTGTCCTTATGTTCCCCTTTTGAACAGATTGTGAAGAAGCTAAATTTTGCAGTATGAGATACTACCTTAAGACACTATTTAGGTGGAACAATAGTTGGAACTACCTCTGGTATTCTGTAGAGATGACCCCCCAAAGTAAAAATGACACTATGGGGTCGAGACTCATAAACAACATGGCATCTGCACATGTATGGTTGGCCCAAGAGGAAATCACAGACATCCAGTGGGTCAACATCACATAATACCTCATCCTTGAAGGGTTGGATGCTATATGATAATTGAAAACTGTTGGCTGACACAGAGATCTCGTCCTTGGCGAATCCACCTGATGTTGTATGGTTGCGGGTGTGGCGTTGTCGACAATCCCAACTGTTTGACGACCTCTGTTGAGATGAGGTTCTTTTGGATTCCACTATCAAAAATAAAATGTAGTGGGGTCCCCTTCACCCACATCTGTGAATGAAAAAGGATCTCCCCCTCTTCAGGATCTTTTGGTTCTTCTGGTTGAATTGTTGCGGTCGCGACAATAACAGTGGGGTCTGCATCAATGATCTGTCTTTTAACAGTATTTTCAAAATCAGATTCTGAATCAGGGTTTGACTTCTTATCTTTTATCTCAGCCACCAATGAATTTTTTGAGCGACATTCATCAGTGTTGTACCAGGGGATTTTGTGGAAATCGCACCATTTTTCGGTGTCCTTCTTTGTCTTCCCGTGACCCTTCTTTTCCTATGGCTTGGATTGGTTTTCGAGAGACTGTTTGTTAGGTCCTTCTTTGTCATAGTTTGGTTGTTGCAGATTTGCAGACCCAAACTCCCGTTTGTTTTGGTGCTTAAATTTCTGCTCGATTTTAACAACATATCGATAAGCAGAACCGAGTGATGAGATGTCTAGGAAATTGGTTTCAATTTGGATGTATTTGTGTAGAGCCCCGAGGTATTTCAAAACCAAATGTCATTCATAGTCTTTGATACCCAGCTCGGTGCGCAAGGTATGGAAGGTATTAGCAAACTCTGGAACAGCTTGGCCCCTCTCTTGCCGCAATGTGGTCCATCTCATGTATTGGTCCTCGTAGTTGCCAACAAGGTAATATTGTTCCTTTACCACATCGACAAAAAAAAACCCAAGTGGGCTTGAACCTATATAATCCACACTCCTTTGTGGAAATTTGAACCTAGTAAGTTTCGCACCAATGTTTGACATGGGGGAGAGCTTTAAGGAGTGCGAAGGTGATATTTTCCCTCTCGAAAAAATGGTGAACAAAGAAATAACCGTCGAGCAGATTTAACCATTTGTCTAGGGCATCCACATCTATCTGTCCTTAAAATACAGGAATATCAAAATTAACTTGTACCTTTAAAGGCAATGTGCTTCCAAAGTGGCCACTTCATGAATATGTGCATGTTTCTATCGGCAGGCATTGAAGGATGTGGGAAAAATTCTCCATCATTTTGTCCCTTTCTCGCGTGAGAGCTTGCTCAAGCAACATATTGATCTGATCGTTTGCTCCATTGTTTTTCTTTTCTTCCGCCATTGAGGGATTATCGGGTGTGCGAGAGCGATTTTCCTCAAGAGAGACAAGCTCGAGACCCAACTTGCTATACTCAAACCTCTTCGGGGACATGCACTAAAAAACGATCAAGAGCAGCCTGCTCTAATACCATTTATCTGGATTATTTTCGGCACGAAATGAGAGTGAAGATATAATAAATAAATGCACATAGATATCATAGATATTCAATAATATAACAGAAATGTATCATAGATGCATCCATAAACACAGATATACATTAATACACGATTTCTATTAATGAAAGAAATGTACAGAGACTGTAAAAATAGAGAGTGAAAGACTCGCTAGAATGGTGGTAGCTTATCTCTGAAAAGAGATGTGACGGCTACTCGCATTCGCAAGAAGATGATGATTAAAATGAGGCTCCGAAGGCCTTTTTACAATAAAAAGGAATGCCAAAAACCTTAGACATCAAAAAAATTAACCCTAGGATATGAAGCGCCAAAAGTCATGTGGGCCCCGTTTGGGTAAGTTAGTACATCAACTTCCCGGGGTCGTAACTTTTGCATACAATCTTTGTTTTAGGCGTATGATGGCTTGTTGGAAAGGTATAATCAAGGAGATTCATTTTGGGGGATCAATCATGCCTTTGGATATTATTGAGAAGCTTGATCTCTAAAAACCTTCATTTAGGCCCTCAAAATAGCTTTCAAAGTTAAAACTGCTAAAAATAGTAAATTGCCAAAATTGTCATAAAACTGTTTTAAGCCAGTTGGAAAAGGTGGGTGGCCACCGATATCCACCTGGATAAATCCTCCCTCCTTAGGAAGAAATTTTCTCCATTTCATTGAGTGTGCAGGGGAGAGGGAAAAGTGTTTGCTGAATCTGAATCTGCATCTTGATGAGTTGTTTGCCTTGTTGGAGAAGTTGCACTGCTTAGCTTGTTGAAGGTTGTCATGAACATGTGGTTGGAAGGGTTGGAAATTTTTAACCATTCTGGCTACATGAGATGCCTGTGTGCAGAAGGAATCTTTTCTCTTTTATACAACCTTGTCGACCTGCTTCTGTTGGATAGAATTTGCTTGGGGCGAGGCTGTTGTGGTTGCACTATCCTTCTATTCCCCTTTTGAACAAATTGTGAAGAATCTGAATTTTGCAGTATGAAATACTACCTTGAGACATTGTTTAGGTGGAAAATTAGTTGGAACTACCTCTGGTATTCTGTAGAGATGACCCCCCAAAGTAACAATGACACTACAGGGTCGAGACTCATAAACAACATGGTGTCTCCACATGTATGGTTGGCCCAAGAGGACATCACAGACTTCTAGTGGGGCAACATCACATAATACCTCATCCTTGAAGGGTTGGATGTCATATGATAATCGACAATGTTGGATGACATAGAGATCTCATCCTTGGTGAAGTCACCCGATGTTGTATGGTTGCGTGTGTGGTTTTGTCAACAATCCCACCTGTTTGATGAACTTTGCTGAGATGAGGTTCTTCTGGCTTCCGCTATCAACAATAAAATGCAATGGGGTCCCCTTCACCCACATCCGTGAATGAAAAAGGTGCTCCCCTTCTTTAGGATCTGTTGGTTCTTCTAATTGAATTGTTGTGTCGGTCCATTTCAACAACAATTCTTTGCTGAAACTTTTTCTTCAACTTCCATTAACATGGCCCATCTAGGATCAGTGTTGAAACCATGGCTATGATACCATTTTGTAACGTCCCCATCCAAACAGCAGGAAGACATCGTCACTACAAAATTTAAACTATAATACCATTTTGTGGCATCCCGGACCACCTAGGTCAGGCCATGTAACACCACCAACAAACTGTTAAGCTCTGGTAGCAGGTTAATTGTTCATCCCAGAGTACATATATATTACATACATTTCTAATGAAATAAAAGGGAAATAAAATATACTAGTACCATACTAACTCATACGAAATTGATCGTAAATCATACATGCAACGAAAGAACATGATAACATTGTAAGAATCACAGAGATGCACAACAAACATCATTAAAAACATAATTGATACTTATCTTTGGATTGTGAAGACCACCGACTGCTTGCAGAACTTCCACAAACCTCCCAGCCTTAGACCAAATTACTCATCACTCTCAACATTGGGTTACCCCGGAGTTGGGACTAAACTCCATCGGGTAAGGGATTCCTAGGCTTGGAAAGGCTAACAGGAATGTTTCACAATTCAACGGGAAGGATTCTCTCAGGATCAACTTATGCCCACTGCTCATAGACTCTCATTCCCCACATGCATGTCCCACCCCATGAGTATACACCTTCATTGTCACATAGTTCATCGGCTACTCCACCTCCCTTCCAGGGCTTCAACAACATGCCAAATAGGAACTATCAGAGATATGTAGCTATTATTGGACTCTTTCCAGGAGAATTCACTTCCTCAACACACTCTCTCACCCGGAGAGAGTTGCTCACAAGCCTGACAACCTGCCTCTTTAATCTACGGGCCTGACAACCCGTTTCTTCTATCCATTCCCTAAGACAAACAATCAAGGGTGGAGGCAACCACAGAACTCGAGTAAGGTAGAGTATGGCTCAACAAAATACCTATGTGTGCAAGTTATAGAGGTTCACGATGGCCACAAGTTCAATAATGGAGGAAATGGCTGGTTGCGGGCTTGCTCGATGCATGAGTGAACTTGTAAGGATAAATGCAGTCGATTGGTCAGAGAATGGAAAGAATGGTGAGAGCATGAGAGACAACTGTGTGCCCCCCCACAAACAACAAGAATTCCCACTTAAAACTACATGTGCCTGATATGACACTTGTCTCTCATGAAGCACGTTCCTTTCCATTTGGAAGTCATTCCCTCTTACCAAAGGAACTTAGGATATAATCATATCCTTCTATCAACATTTATAATAATAATAAATTATTCTTGGACTTAATCTCATAATCTTAGTCCCAATTTCCTACCTCTCATCCCCCCTCTCCCTTACCCAGCCTAGTGGAGTTTAGTCCCCCATACTCTTTCTTCGTGGTCGGTCTACATGAAGCAATGTTTTATATTAATAATATGAATATTTACATGTACAAAACATGTTCATGGCCTTTAACACCTAGGATCACCTGCCTAATAAACACTTAATCCTATCAACTTATAATTGCTTGGCTCACTAGCCTACAAAACATGTTACAATTCATAAATATAACTGGAGCTCGTCCTTGGGGATATTACACTTTTCAACTTGAAATTCCCTCATTATATAGGAGTTAGAGTCTTAACCACCATGAATTATTTTGGGAAATGGTTGAATATTTAACTCCATAAGTTGGGATTTAGCTTATCTCATGGATATTGAGTTTACCAAAGATGGAGCCATGAGATATGACTCGAATACTTGACATCATCTTCTCGGAACTAACCTTTATAATAAGGTGGGATAGCCATAACTCCCTCTAACCACTTCAATGCTCCCCCAACATTGAGCAAAAGGAATTGACAATGATCCCTATACATGGGCAGGGGAGCATTAAAAAGAGTTGAAATCTCCTTTTACATGGGTAGGGGAGCGTTGAACTTCAGAAATGGTCAAGATCTCAAGGTAAAAGGCATTGTTTCAACCTTATCATGATGATTTTTTCTCCTCCATAATGACTAGGGATTATGAAAAATCTTCTTCCATGGTGTCAAAGTTGAGACACTTAAAAAAGTGCATGCAACACTTAGTAAGGTGCATATGACACTTGATAAAGTGCATGCAACAATTGGTAAGGTGCATATGACACTTAAGACACTTAAGTGCGGCATTTGGTGGTGTGACATTGTAACATACCCCGCCAACCACAGACCAGGGCATGCTACCGATACCTTCTTTATTTATTAACGATGCATAAGATAATAGAATTAATGGCATGCACAGTAATATCCAACACGCATGCATGTTCTAAAGATTCAATTAACAATAATTAAATATACAACGGAAAAACATTCATACACAGATAATAATATCACAATGGAGAGCACTTATATTTATGAAAGATGACACCAACTGGCTGCAGACCAAGGACGTTCCACCCAACCATAGACACTACTGCTCCAAATCTCAACAACAGCGTCACCCCCAAGCCAAAGCTATGAATCCACAAGGACGGTTCCAGAGTGAACTTGGTTTCCCAACCCAGTCAACTCTGAAGCTCTCACAGGCTTCCCAGCACTCACAACAATCCAAGTACCCAACTCTCTTCTACCTAGCTTACACCACCTGAGAGAAGGGACCTCCACCTTTCTCTGCCATGCAGTCCCTCAGGCAGTCCTTCTCTTTATTCGGGCCTCCAACGCAACTGGTCCAGAATCTCAATGCTGGACTCTCAGGACTCACAGCTATGATCCATGTTGGACACAACCCACTGCATCTCATACATGCAGGCCTCAAGGCACGACTGGATCACACCAATGGCCACTACAACAAACTATCCTGTGGATAATTATTTCACAATTTGGTCCCCCTTCCCGAGACCAATACGCAGGTGAGGATGGATGGAGGAGGTAGGTAAGTGCATAGGAGTGCGTGAGGGTAAGAATGAGGTAACACAAAGGTGACGGAGCGTAAAAGCCAATGACCAACCCCACAATTGGACCAGGGGCGGGTTTAAGTATGTTCATGGGGAAATCAAGAACCTCTTGGCCTCCCCAAGAAGCTCATGTAACTATTAGACAACTGAGAGGGGGGGGTGAATCAGTTGTTTCCGTGCTTAAACATTTATGGTTCTTTTAAACTCTTTGTAGAGACACTAAATGATGATCACAATAATGT
>SNQJ01S0079606.1:35504-53874 GCA_010110895.2 Picea sitchensis | reverse complement strand
CACCAACTCCCTGGTTTCTCTAGCACCAACTAGAAGGAAGCACCAACTCCCTGGTTTCTCTAGCACCAACTAGAAGGAAGCACCAACTCCCTATGTTCAAGCACCCACCTGAACCTTTGTGGACACCAGTCCTCCCTATCTCCTCCCAACCACCCTGAAATATAAATCTTTGCTACTGAAATTTATTACAGTGATATGATGTACAACAATGACTTACCTGACTTATCACTATTCTGCTGCATTTCGTTGCTCTGTCTGCCTCATTGCCTTTCTGCTCACCTCACTTGCGCTATCTGTTCTTCTGCTTTTTATGCTTTGTGCGCAATGTCCATTCGCTGCACAGTTCCTCTTCTCTGCTCATCAGCTGCTGCACTCTCCTCCTTCTTCACACATGAATTTCCTTCCCCAAAAACAATCACAACAACCTCCAACAGCAACAACAACAACACCCTTCTCTTCTTTGTACTGTGTATTTATAGCTTCTGTGCACCTTGTGCATGCAATGTTCGCAATGGCTCTGCATGTTGACTCCGCGCCGTTATCCTCCACCTCTCGAGTGTTCTGTCTGATCATCATCGTGACTCTTCAGCTTCTCTGGTGGTTCTCCCCGCGTGTCCAGCATCACTGTATGTTATCCTGAGATTCCTCAGCCTCTCTGGCAATTTGAGACTCTTCGTCTTCTCTGTGACAATCAAACTCACTTTCTCTATTTCAGTTACAGGCCTCAATTCCCATCCATCTATCAATCCCTTCTAAGAATAGTCTTCCTTCACCGAACGAAGCTTGGAGACTCTTCATCTCCTCTGGCGATCACACAGCGGTCTCTTCGACTTCTCTAGCAGACATCATCAATGGTTTCTGGTAGTTTCACTGTGTCTCACATCAGTAGCCCTTCGATCAACACTTGATCTGACGGTTCAGATTACATCGCGATTTCACCTATCGCGATATCGACATTCTTGGCGTTCATACTTTTTGTCACTTACAGATCCCGATCCCCGAAACTCCGCGAAGAAGTCAGATCAACGGTCCAGATCATTTCTTGATCTGACAGTTCAGATTCAATCGTGATTTCGCATATCGTGAAATCGACATTCTTGTTGCATTGTGTTCTTTGCCTCTCTATGTCGCGATTCACGAAACTCCGATATGGAGTTTGATCAACGGTTCAGGTCTGATCTTGACTTGACGGCTGCGATTGAATCACGATTTCTCATATCGCGATTTCGCATTTCTTGTTGCATTTGTTTTTCCTTTAGAATTCGCGATCCCCGAAACTCCGATAAAAAGTTAAATCAACGGTCCAGATCTGATCTCTATTCAGCGGCTGCGATTAAATCGCGAATTCGCATATCGCGATTTCGAGGTTCTTGTTCTCAAGTTTTTTTGTCACTTCAAAGTTCCGATCCCCGACACTCCATAAAGAAATCATATCTATGGTCCAGGTCACTTCTTTAACTTAACGGTTGCGATTGAATCATGATTTTGCATATCGCGAAATCAACATTCTTGATGCATTGGGTTCTTTGCCTCTCCAAGTTGCAATCCCCGATACTTTGAAATGGTGTGGGATCAAAGGTCCTGACCAACACTTGAACTGACGGCTTAGATCATTTCGTGATTTCACACATCGCGATTTCGGGGTTCTTGATGTCAATAAACTTTGACATGTCCAACTCTCGATCCTCGAAACCCCGACAGGGAGTCGGATCAACGGTCCACATAAGCCCTTAAGATGGACGGTCCTCCTGCTTTCTCCTTGTATTTTAAACATCGTGCAGGTTTTCCCCGATCCAACAGTGGTCGGATCCTGCGCTCAGATCTAACGCCTGAGATCTATCCTCCTCTTCAGCGTGCGCTCTTCTTGTTTTTATTCAGATCTGACGGCCCTCATGCTGTCGGGAATTTTGGATGGGATCCAACGATCAGCGACGCTTCTCCTCCAAGCTTACACATCCTTCTTACTTGGAAGAATTTTGACTCTACGCTAATTCCTCCTGAGCCTACGTTGTTCCTGTTTGTCCATCGATGCACATTCTGATCCTGCCATCTTCACTATTGTACTTGCCATCAATGAAAAGCATACACTACTTGTTAAGCATTTGCCAACAGTGACTGATTCCCCCCTTTAGGAAAAAAGGTAATTAATCAGGAATAAACATTTAGTCTCTCAAGCCCCTTCTCTTGTGGAATCGTAACCCCCTATAACTCTAGTCCTTGTCCATCTAGCAACCAATGATGTGTTTATTATTAATAATGATCAAAGCATTACATTTCTTGGGCATACTGGCCCTTTAAATAATTGTTTGGGCACTCAAGCCTCTCAACATTGTAAAAATACATTATTTAAAATGGGGGTTCACAACCTGGGGTGTTGCATCCCCTCCCCCTTATTTTGGCATTGTCCTCAGTGCATATACAAAATAGATATCAAAATCTCAAATTTATAAAAAGATGTGGGTACTCTGCCCACATGGCATCTCCATGCTCCCAGGTAGCATCTTCAGGACTGTAGTAGGTCCACTGAACTTTTACCAGCTCTATAACTCGATTCCAAAGCATTTTTACCTTTCTGTCCAATACTCATGCTAGCTGAACCTGAAAGTCTCCCTCCGTCTCTACCTAAATCAGATGCCAATGAATAACATGGTTAGGATCATGTACATATTTCTTTAGTAAAGATACATGAAATACATTATGCACATTCATGGAAGCAGGTAATGCAAGCATGTATGCAACTGGCCCTATTCTGTCCAATATTTCAAATGGACCATAGAATCTGGCTGCCATATTTGTACAACTACCCAATTTCAAAGAGCTTTTCTTGGGCTTCACTTTCAAAAGTACATGCTCCCCTAATTTAAATTCTCTAGTTGTCTTGTTCTTGTCTGCAAAATTCCTGTCTATCTTGAGCTGCCTTTAAATTCTTCTTAATCTTGACCACCTGGTCTTCCATTTCCTTGAGCAACTCTGGCCTAAGTACCACTTTATCTGTTGGGTTGTCTCAGCTCAATGGAGTATTGCATTTCCTACCATACAAGGCTTCAAATGGGCTCATTCTCAATGAATCTTGATACCCATTGTTATATGAAAACTCAACCAAGTGTAAGTAATCTTTCCACTTAGATGGATTATCCATCACATACATTCTCAGCATGTCTTCAATTATTCGATTAAATCTCTTTGTTTTCCCATATGTCTGGGGGTGATATGATGTGCTAAAGTTTATATTTGTGCCAAATCCTTTAAAAAAATACCCTCCAGAAGTTGGAGGTAGACTTTGTATCTCTGTCTGAGACAATTGTCTTAGGTATCCCATGCAACCTAGCAATTTCCTTCATGAAAATTTCTACAATATTAGCCGCTGTATGCGTTGTATTCACAAGGACAAAATGAACAGCCTTTGTTAATTTTTCAACCACCACCATGATTGAATCATGTTGCTTATTCGTTCTGGGTAATCCTGTGATGAAATCCATGGTGATCACTTCCCATTTCTTATCTGGAATTAGCAATGGTTGCAGCAAACCCGCTGGGTGCTTATGCTCAGCCTTCACCTTCTGACATTCCATACATCGAGCAATGTAATTAACAACATCATTCTTCATTCCCGACCAAAAGAACTGGCTTCTTACTGCTGTAATTGTTTTCTGGTAACCGGGATGTGCAGCATAAGGAACATCATGCATTTCCTTCAATACCAAATTCCTCAGTTCTCCAGAACTAGGAACATAGATTCTATTTTTATGCATGAGTAATCCATCTTCCTTTATCTCATACTCCTTTATTTTTTGTTGTACATCTCCTTGCTGTAAGTTTTCCTTTACCTGTAGGTAATGTTGATCTGTAATAATACCATCTAAAATTTTGCTCTTCAAGTCTGACTGATGTATACTAACAACAATAGCATGCATGAGATACACTATCCTACTAAGTGCATCAACAACTTTATTCTCCGTTCCCTTGATATGCTTGATATCGAAATCATACTCACTTAAAAATTCCAGCCATCTTGTTTTCCTGGCATTCAAGGTCGGCTTTTCAAAAAGATACTTTAGACCAATGTGGTCTGTTCTTAATTCGAATTTCTTCCCCATGAGATAATGCCTCCACATCCTCAAGGCGTGAACAATGGCAGCAAGTTCCAAGTCATGCGTGGCATAGTTCCTCTCATGTTCCTTAAGCTTTTTGGACTCATATCCAATGACATGTCCATTTTGTGTGATGAATCCCCCAAGTCCTTCCTTACAAGCGTCTGTACATACCACGAAAATTTCATTTGGGTCAGCAATCTTTAACAAAGGTGCACTAGTAAGTAATTCCTTCAACAGATTAAAATTATTTTCACACTTGAGTGTCCATTCAAATTTAGTTCCCTTATTTTGCAAAGAAGTGATGGGATGAGCAATCTTAGAGAACCCTACTATGAACCTTCTGTAGTAGCCAGCTAATCCCATAAAATATCTGGCGTTTGACACATTTCTGGGTGTTGGCCACCCTCTAATGGATTCAATCTTCTCTTAGTCTACTGTTATGCCCTGCTCTGAAATAATGTGTCCCAAGTAATGGATCTTATTTTGAATACAACTAATGTTCTCTCAGTACTTGCAATACCAATCTTAAGTGATGTTCATGCTCCTCTTCAGAATTAGAATAGATAAGTATGTTATCCATGAATACTATGAAAAACTTGTCCAAATAATTTATGAATATGCCATTCATTAAGCACATGAAGACAACTGGTGCATTGGTCAGTCCAAATGGCACCACTTAAAATTCATAATGCCCATACCTGGTCCTAAAGGTTGTCTTATGAATGTCTTCTTCCTTGATTCTTACCTAATGGTATCCTACCCTTAGGTCAATCTATGAAAATATTTTTTCTCCTCTTAGTTGATCAAAGAGGTCATCAATTCAGGGTAGCGGAAACTTGTTCTTTATAGTGTACTTGTTCAACTATCAGAAGTCAATACACAGCCTCAAGGTTCCATCCTTGTTTTTGAAAAAAAGGACTGGTGCTCCCCAAGGTGAAACACTTGGACGTATGTACCGTTTCTTCAACAATTCCTCCAACTACATTTGTAATTCTTTTAACTTTGGCATGCTCATTCTATAAGGTGTTTTTGACACTGGGGCAGCTCCTGACATTAAATCAATTGAGAAATCTATCTCCCTTATTGGTGGAAATCCAAGTATTTCTTGGAATACATCCTCAAATTCCTGTAGTACTAAGAAATCTTCAAGGCTTGGCCCCTTCATATTATTTGGCTCTTCCACATGAGTTGCATACAGTTGACATCCTTTTCTAAAACATCTTTTCAGCTGTAAGGCCGAAATCTCCCTTATAGAGATGGGTCTAGGAACTCCTTTCGCAGTACTCTGTTTTCCATTTCCATAAAGACATGTAAATGTCTTGTTATGACAATCTAGGACAACATGATGCTTTTCCAACCAATCCATCCCAATAATAACATCATAAGACCCCAATGGTATGATATTTAGATCAGTACTAGTATTCACGCCATTAAAACTTATGGAACAACTTCTGACCATATCATGGATTCTTCTTTTGGTTCTAGTGGATAACTGAACCAAACTTGCTTTTCCAAGTTTACATTTCTCCAAATGTAATCTATCCACTATCTTAGGTTCAATGTAGCAATGACTTGCTACTGAATCAATCAAAATAGCAACAGGTTGATTTATGATCTTATCTTCCACCTCGATCATATTGGACCGGTACTCTGCTTGTCGATCATTTAAAGTTGCATAGATTCTTCCCATATATTCAAATGTTGTAGCCTCTTGGATGTTGTGCACAGTCTTCACTTTGTCTTTTCTGTGTGGGAAATCCTTTTACAGGTGATCCTCCTTGCATCCTCATCATTGGATTGGTGGTCTTCCCCTTTTTCCCAAGGAATCTTCCTTCTTGAAATCTCCCTTAGCATACTAATCTTGATGGTTTCTATTAGGATCATTCCTATTGAAGGGAGGTTTGAATCCCTTCCTCCTCTAATCGGACTTCACATTTTTCTTGTCCTTCCAAGATTTCTGCAAGGATTCTCTTCCCTGGCCTTACTCATATAGGCATTTAGCCTTCCTGATGGCCTTATTCAAGGTCTTGGGCTCATCATACTTGATCTTTTCCTTATAAAAGGCTAACAATCCACTTAGAAATCTCTGTATTTTCACTTTCTCATCACCAATGAACCTGACACATTTTAACAATCCCAATAACTTCTTCTCATACTCTGCCATAGTCATGCTTCCCAACCTGATTTCAAAGAACTCTTGCATTTTCTTGCCATAGAAATGATCTGAGAGGTACTCCTTCTAGAAGTATTTCTTGAATTGTTTCCAAGTGATCCTACTTTCATTAACATGCTCCACTTTCTTCAGTTGGTACCACCACACTGCAGCTTTCCCATGTAAATGGTAGGTAGCAATCCTAGCTTCCAGGTTTGATGAATAGTTATACAACTGAAAATATATCTGGATCCCAAGGAACCATGCTTTGGCATCATCTTCCTTTTCTCTTTCACCATCGAAGGAAGGTGGCTTGAGCTTCCTTAGCTCTCCTTGCAAACTATCTACCTCTTGTTTCGTTCTTACGTGATCATCCAATGCATAAGCTTTCTTTCTGAGTAAGGAGGTGAGTGGTGTCCATGAGCTCTGCTAGCACTTATGGAATAACCAACTCTTCCATTATCGTTTCTCCTTTCATGACACCTGCCTTCTTCCTCTTGTCTTGAGTTCGATCCCTTCTTCATTTGCCTCTGCAACTGATTCACGCTCTACAACACTCGAGCATTGATCTGACTTTGATCTCTCATCAGTCTCTCATTGTCTACTTTGTAGCTCTGCACTTCCATCTTCAATCTTCTTACCGTTTCTATTAATGTTTCCTACTCTCCTTTTCCCTTGCATCCATTGGACTATATCTCTCTATTACCAACTCTGGTATTTTGGCCTTCGGCCTCCTTATCATGACTGGAATCTCCCTTGCCTTCTTTCATTTCCTCAATACGCATCCTGAGCTGATGTGCTTAAGCCCCTTTAATTATGCAAAATGTGCAATCAACCATTTTGTTAGAATTATGCATATGATAAAAAAAAAATCCAAACCATGCTACAAGTCTCTTTCTTTCTTTATTGTTCATGGAGACCGTATCCCTATTCTCCAAAAATAACAGTGTCCTATTATCCTTGGCTGACACAAAATTTCATCCTGTGCATGTGCTTCCTTCAAACCACCTTCCCAGGTGACCACGACTAGAAACCACGGCTAAATCCTTCCTTAGCACCTTTCTGTCTCGAAGACAACCAATTTGTCCCTTATCCCTCCATCCTTAATCTCTCAATCTTCATATGACCATGGCCATGACCCTGCGCTTAGATGAAAAAGTGCTTGTCTAGAGCTTCAGGACTTTGGAACTTTCAACCAACACCGGATCAATGGTCCTCGTCCTCCTTCACGATCAATGATCGAGATCCACTTCGGGACTCCGCGCTTAGGGAGTCTCAACTTTTCTCGCTTGCCTCTTTCCGGAACGATTTTACCCGGAGTTCATGATCTGTCGATGCATGTCTTCCCACAGATCGGCGGCTATGAATCGCTTAGGCTCTTCGGACTTCAAAAGTTTCAAACTTCCCTCCTGCACTTTCTCCCGAAGTGCTTTCACCCGAAGTTGATGATCCTTCGACGTGTGTCTTTTGGAATCAATGGTCGGTATGTACTCTGGCCTTCGGGAGTTTCCAAACCAACGCAAATTGTCACATATTTCCCCTCTAGAGTGCCTAGTCTATGGACTGCACGATCTATCACCACATGGAGAAATGATGGAAGCAGACACGTGGCCCAATTAGGTGGATGACACGTGTCACGTTCTAATCGACTTTTCAATATTTCAAATGCTCAAATCTTATTGACACATGGAACACATCCCATGTGTCCACGTCATCCTAGGTGACGTTCACAATCCACGTCACTTCATAATTCTGGGGTCCACATCACCTCCAGGTGACTTCATCGTGCCCCACCGCTTCGGCTCTTCAAGCTTCGAGACTTCACGAGTTTTCATACTAGCACACTTCCAATTCTCCCGAACTCTGAACTCCCAGACTGGCCAATTTGTCACCATGTGTCCTCCTAGATTGGACGACTAAGATTCACTTTGGGTATTCACCCGGAGTCCGCGGATCTGCTCCACATGTCCTCCTAAATCTGATGGCTATGTTTTACTTCAGGGCTACAGACTTCGGAGATCTCAAACTTCAACCTTTTTCCTTAAAAAAATATTTTTGTCTAAAGCTCGTGATCTTCTGAAGCGTGTCTCTCGCGGATCGACGACTACGATTCCTTCGGGACTCTGGACTTCGAAAATCTCAAACTTCAAAAGCTATCTGGACCTACTAGATTTTATCCAAATTCCTAGATCTAGCGACGCATGGCTCTCAGTAGATCGATGGCCAAGATCCTTTCAAGTCTTCGGGTTTTGGAGATATCAAACCTCAACTGAAAACCTCTCAAACAAATTCCTTCGGAGTTACTAATCTACTGACACGTACCTCTTGGTGTTCGATGGTCAGGATCTACTTCGGACGATCCGACAGTGAACGCTTACTTCGGGTCTCCGGGTCTCCGGGCTTCCAGAGTCTCAAATCTCAACTTCTCCTTGCTCTCTCTTTCTCGGAGTGCTTTCATCCGGATCACACGATCGATTGACACATGTCCTCCTACAAATTGATGGTTCCTAGCTACTTCGGCTCTTCGGAGGTTCGTTGTTCGAGCGCTAACATGTCACATCATTGCATGCCTTTCAATTTGTGGGGGCGCGCATCGGCGTTTTGGAGTAACCCGCTTTTCAGCCCGCAATTCTCCTTACGCTGACACATAACCCCTTGGAAAAACCGTGGTTTGGATTGTAGGACGGCCTTGGGAAATTAAATCCCATGCAACTTGGTTCCCCGCAATGCCTGTTGGTCGTTGATCTCTCTCTCCAATGGGATCCAATGGTCGCAACCTTAACCTTGCTTCCTTTTTATCGGATGACTCTTTTTCACCTGTCCTCTGATCCAACGATCCCATATCTCTCCTGATCCTACAGTGGCGATCGCTCCCGAATTTAAAAAGGAATGGTCACGATCCTTCGAACCCTTACAGAGGATCTATGACATTTTGTCTCCTGCATAGCTTCTGTAATGTCATTCTTCCTAAGCTTTTCAATTTCACGGTTAGAGTTCGATCTCGACCATGAGACTCAGACCAATAGACCCTGCCCATACCAGCTTGGTGTTTCAACTTGAGGCTTTGATACCAATCTGTAACATACCCTGCCAGCCACAAGACGGGGTATGCTACCTGCAAGCCCACCCTCGGACTTGTTTCTCATACCGATACCTTCTTTATTTATTAAAGATGCATAAGATAAGAGAATTAACAACATGCACAGTAATATCCAGCAAGCATGCATGTTCTAAAGATTTAATTAACGATAATTAAATATACAATGAAAAAGCATTCATACACAGTTAATAATATCACAACATAGAGCACTTATCTTTATGAAAGATGACACCAACTGCTTGCAAACCAAGGATGTTCCACCCAACCGTAGACACTACTGCTCCAAATCTCAACAACAACTTCACCCCTGAGCTAGGGCTATGAATCCACAAGGACGGTTCCAGAGTGAACTTGGTTTCCCAACCCAGTCAACTCTCAAGCTCTCACATGCTTCCCAACATTCACATCAATCCAAGTACCCAACTCTCTTCTACCCAACTTTCACCACCCGAGAGAACGAACCTCCACCTTTCTCTGCCACGTAGTCCCTCAGGTAGTCCTTCTCCTTATTCGGGCCTCCAACGCAACTGGTCCAGAATCTCAATGTTGGGACTCTCAGGACTCACAGTTGTGAGCCATGTTGGACACAGGCCACTGCATCTCAGACATGCAGGCCTCGAGGCACGACTGGATCACACCAGCGACCACTACAACCAACTATCTCGTGGCTAATTCTTTCACAGTTTGGTCCCCCTTCCTAAGACCAATACACAGGTGAGGATGGATGGAGGGGGTAGGTAAGTGCATGGGAGTGTGTGAGGGTAAGAAGGAGGTAACGCAAAGGTGACGGAGCAGACAAGACAATGACTAACCCCACAATCGGACCAGGGGCATGTTTAAGTATGTTCGTGGGGAAATCAAGAACCTCCTGGCCTCCCCAAGAAGCTCACGTAACCGATTCCCCCCTTTAGAAAAAAAGGTAATTAATCAGGAATAAAAATTTAGTCTCTCAAACACCCTCTCTTGTGGAATCATAGCCCCCTATAACTCTAGTCCTTGTCCGTCTAGCAGCCAACGATGTGTTTATTATTAATAATGATCAAAGCATAACATTTCTTGGGAATACTGGCCCTCTAAATAATTGTTTGGACACTCAAGCCTCTCAACATTGTAACAATACATTATTAAAATGGGGGTTCACAACCTGGGGTGTTATAGACATTGAAGTGTGTAATACTTATACTTAACACTTATCCACTTTATCGTTTTGTAAGAGACTTGTCAACTTTGATCACTCTCCTTGTGACAACCTTGTGCTTTGAGCTATATATTTAAATGTGTGTACAACATATGTGTATAGTTCTTCCAATCTTATTCTCTTTTGCTTTTGTACTTTCCCTCTTATGTTTTTCTTGCATGTAATTATATTTCCATCCTTGGTATTGTGCTCATATTAGTTATGTGAATCATCAATAAACAAAGGGTTTTTTTCCCCCTTTTTTTTTTTTTTTGGCTTCAATTCAAATGCAAAAAGTGTTCCATACATTGTTTCTCTTATGCTTTTATAATGTCCTTCAGAGAATGCTTGAAACTTTCATCCAAATATTCCTTGGTCACATTTCCATATTATTTGATTCCCTCTTTTGTTATCTTTACTTGATTGATTGTCAATTTTAAAACCCAAAGCTATGATAACAATTGTCAATTTTAAAACCCAAAGCTATGATAACAACTTGGAATTTATAGGTTATAATATTTGTGTATTTTGTATCCTTATACTTAGCACCATCCACTTTATTTTTTTAAGAGACTTGTTAACTTTGATCACTTTCCTTGTGACAACCTTGCACTATATATACTTAAAAGTATGTACAACATATGTGTACAATGCCATCATTCTTCTTCTCTTATGCTTTTGTTCTTGCTCTTTTATGTTTTGCTTGTTTGTAAGTATATTTTCATTTTTGATATTATGCTTTTGTTCTTGCTCTTTTATGTTTTGCTTGTTTGTAAGTATATTTTCATTTTTGATATTATGCTCATATCAATTATGTGAGGAACTATTATTCAACAAGTGTCTATGTTTTGCTTGTTTGTAAGTATATTTTCATTTTTAATATTATGCTCATATCAATTATGTGAGGAACTATTATTCAACAAGTGTCACAACAGTGGCTATGTCCCTGCCGAAAATAAATGTGTACATTATTTTGTTGGACGAAAGTAAAAAGCACAACTAGTTTGTCAAGTAATACTTTTAGAGCCTCTTTTTTTTCCACGAGAAATTATCTCGATATATATTAGAGATATATATCGTTTACATTCACTGTATCCAGTCTAGCACAGCAGCCATTACAAATTTCGTCCCGGAGACCCAGCAGGGTTTGACCTCGAGACCTCCTCCCAACACTTGGAGGAAGGTCCTGTCTTTACCAATCGCTCTGGACTCGCGGGACTACTTTTAGAGCCTCTTACATATACGATGTTGATCGTTGTTGATGACAATTTGTAACAACAAACTGACAACACATTATTTATTTCAATGCTTGACTTACCATGTCGATATGTATTTTGCAAAATGATTGATATGTAGAAAAACTAGAGTGCGATTGGGGACTTTGGAGATAGCCGAAGATGCAACCCGTGCCTACAATGATGCAACAACACTAATGTGAGGGCCTCATCACGATAAGACCAATTTCACATATGACCCCAATCCACCACCATCTACAAAACCAAGCCTTCTCTTCTTTATGCAACACTCAGGTGACTCTGAGGGCCTTTCGGAGTTGGATCCTCCTCATCTCAAGTGAGAACTAGGAATCCCTTAAACATATCTTGAGGTTCACAATAGGAGATCAGAAAGAGAGAAGGTTACAAATGGACGCCTCCATACTAGCTCAAAGAATTCCTCTCATTACGACACTTTGCACGTGGAACTTGCTCTATTATTTTCCACTCCATTAAAGCATTCAATCTCACTTCCAAGGAATGTTCATCAGATATTCAAGTAGCCACAACCAACCAACATGTGTGACATAAGGAATTATATGTAAGCTTTAATTGTTTACAATTTCTTTGACATGGCACTGTCTTTCTATCCCTATCAGATATGTCAAATTGGCTATTTGTTATTCAATGGTGGGTGGAAGTCATTTTTAATGGTAGTATATATTTATGTATGAGTGGATGGAAACCTATAACTCTATCTTTATAGTTAACGGGAAATTTTGGAACAAATTTTGAGTGGGATTCATTTACAATGAAGATAATTTATAGTGTAATAGCTAAATTTAGAAATCTAACAGCATCGCACAAGAAAGAAAGAAAACAATATTTTTTTTAACAACATCATAATGTGTTCAGAGAATGTTAATGATTTTTGGTTACCTGCTGATGAATCATCCCAGAACTTCTAACCTAAAGATTTTGAGATGGATTGCACTCAAATGTCTGCAACAATTTTCATTCCAGAACCTTTTATTATAGAGTAGATGCAACATTTTCCTACATAATAGATGCAAAGGGTTTGAACATGTCCAGTTTGAGCATGTTTAGGTAATGTTAATTTATGTTTCTTAGAAATTGTTTTTTCACTACGTCTATAGAAGGAGGGGCGGTGCAGTGGAAGAAGGCAGTGTAAGAGGTGAGGTATGAGTGAAGCTCAAATGATGAGGCAAAGGATGACGATGCATATGAAGCTGGCAGGGATAATTAATACTCAGCATCAGGGATAATTAGGCTAATCAATACTCAGCATCGTATTGATTAAAACACAACCATAGGATCGAGTACCAGAGCGAGGGATCCAAAATTAGATCTAGATCCAAGCAAAAGTATTAATGCATGCCACCACCCCATGAATAAGAGTTCGAAGTTGAAATCTAATACCATTTGGAGAAAAATAAAATGTTTATATTTATTTCAATCTCAATAATAATTTTATTGAGATTTTCCTATGTTCGACTTTGGAAATTAGATTTTTTTTTAAGTCAATGATGTAACTAATAGTCAATCAATGACAAACTCATTGTTATAGTCTTAGTCTTCAACATGGACTAATAATGGTTTTATCTATTTTTGGTTTCAACTCTAATATAAAAAATATTTCATTTGTTGTTTCTCCTATGTCTTCGACATAATGCTTAAACCTTTCATCTAAATATTCCTTAGTCACATTTTCATTTATTTGATTTTTTTATTTATTTAATTGATTGTTAAATTTTAAATCCAAATTATAATACCAACTTGTTATTTACTAATTGTAAAGATAAAAAAACACAATACAATACTAGACACCAAAAAGGTTGAGAACACCTTTACTATATATATATATATATATGTTTGTTGAAAATGTCAGTCACTTGAGGGGTCAACATTTCAACGGTTGGCTAAAAAACAACAATTTGGGAATTTGAGTCCTCAAAATCACCAAAAGATTGCACTCGACTTGGGTCACATTAACTCTTAACATGGTTGGATTTTTGGGTGTCTCCTCTTGACTAAACACACCATAAGAATATTGAACTCAGATCATCTAACAAACTAAACCCGCACTTTAAATGATTTAACTAATCAAAATTAACTCCTTATATATGTAAATTATATGGAGGAAAAGTTTTGTAATATAATTTATTCATTATAATGATGAAATTTTATAAGATTAATTTTATTTTTTTAATTTAATTTAAAAAAAATACAAAGACATTATAATTTGAATTCTAAGTTATAATGAATGTGTTAACACGGTCTACAGCTCAATCAATTTTACAAAACCATAAATTATTTACAAAAACATAAATTTTAAATTTATATAAAAAGTATATTATTTAATAAAAATATGTAAATATTGATAAATATAAATTTAAATAAAATAAAATTATAATGAAAAATAATAGACCAACATAACTTATAAATGGACCAAATTTATAATATACATTTTACTTATTATTCAATATTATTTATTACAGACAAGTAGGATTATGATACCCATACATTCAATAAAATAAGAATGAATTTTCAAAAGCATAAAAGAATGAATTTTACAAAAGCATAAACTTATATAAAAAGTAAGTTTATATGTAAATATGATAAATATAAATTTAAATAAAATTAAATTATAATTTTGAATGTATGGATATCATAATGTGTAATAAATAATATTGAATAATAAGAAACAATTTAAAAAAAAAAACTAAACTTATATAAAATAAGATTCAATTTTACAAAAGCATAATAAACTTATATAAAATAAGATTCAATTTTACAAAAGCATAAATTTATATAGTTTATATGTAAATATGATAAATATAAAGTTAAATTATAATGAAAATAATAGAATATGAATTTAAATAAAATTAAATTATAATGAAAAATAATAAAATATGAATTTAAATAAAGTTAAATTATAATGAAAAATAATATACCAACCTAACTTATAAATGGATTAAATTTAAAAAATATATCATATTTATTATTTCATATTATTTATTATACACAAGTAGGATTTTGATATCTATACATTCAACAAAAGAATAAAAGAAACTTATAAATAGACTAAATTTAAAAAATACATCATACTTATTATTTCATATTACTTATTATACACAAGTAGGAAGTAGGATTATGATATATATACATTCAATAAAAGAATAAAAGAATTCAATAAAAGAAAAGGGGAAGAAGATTTTTTTTTTTTTTCAGAATCAATAAACCATTATGCTAGTAAGAGGATCACTTTTCTATAAATAACTCCATTAATATATAATCATGGTATGTTGAAACTTATACACTATCATAAATTAAATTTCATAATCAATGTGGTATATTAAATAAAAAGGAAAAATATTTTAAAGTCAAAAAAATTATTTAAAAACATTGAAAATAACATATCCATCTACTTATTATTTGGTTTCATATTCATTATTTATTATTATACATATACATCCAAACAACATTTTCCAAAAAAAAAACATACATAACAAAATGCATATTCATCTTATAAACAATAAATAATTATATTAATAGACACCCCTCTTCACATAAAAATCATAAAAATCATAGTAAAATTGCATATATCTTGGATTCTAATATAATGCTATGTTTCTCTCCCATCCAATACTTAGTCATATATTTTAATAATATAACCATCCAATACTTAATCATATACTTTAATAATATAATGTCATGTTTCTCTCCCATCCAATACTTAATCATATACTTTAATTGAACCTTACATATAACTATCCAAAAAAAATAATACACATTAGTTTAATTTTTCATAAACATTATTCTATTCATCCATATTAAACCTAATGTAAATATCAAAGTTAGTATGAAAGACATTACCTTGTAATAGAAATTCAAGACCAATATTATTAAAACTTTTAAATACAAAAATTAATATGAAAGGCATTACCTTGTAATAGAAATTCAAAACCAACATTAATGAAAATTTCGAATACAAGAATTAGTATGAAAGGCATTACCTTGTATTGTAATAGAGCTTCAAGACTAACATGATTGATATTTAATACCATTTCCTCAAAATTTAAGTAAGAGAAATTTAGGACTAACATTATTAAAACTTAAGAGAAATTCAAGACCAACATTATTGAAACTTTTGAATACAAGAATTAGTATGAAATGCTTCAAGACCAACATTATTGAAACTTTTGAATACAAGAATTAGTGAAGTGCTTCAAGACCAACATTATTGAAACTTTTGAATACAAGAATTAGTATGAAGTGCATTACCTTGTAATAGAAATTCAAGATTAACATGATTGACATTCAATACCATTTCCTCAAAATCTATGTAAGAGAAATTCAAAACTAACATTATTGAAACTTAAGAGAAATTCAAGACAAACATTATTGAAACTTTTGAATACAAAAATTAATATGAAAGACATTACCTTGTAATAGAGCTTCAAAACTAGCATGATTTAGCATGATTGACACTCAGTACCATTTCCTCAAAACCTACAACAATGCCATTGTTGCCATCATAAGTATGAACCATTATAGGTTCCTCTACTTAATAGGCAAGAAATTGATTACTAGAAAGGACAAACTAGTGAGCAATGACTATGAAAATTACAACATGTAAACTAATTAACAACTAGGGGCTGTGACTGTTCAATAATACTGGTGTGGAGGTTTCACAAGTTTTTGGACAATGAGCTCTGCTCAATAGAAAGCAATTTTTGTAATGTATAAGAAGATTATATCTTGATGGGGTTTGATAAACAGTGCAACCGTTTTTGTTTTTGTTTTGTATAATAAGCCTATATCTTGATGGGAATGGGGTTTGATAAATACGGTAACATGTTTTTTGGGGTTATAAACAATAAGGAAGATATCATTTGAAATTGGATTTGGGTTTTAAAAAATTTAGTATAATTTTATTGTGAAAATTCACAATAAAAATTCAAATTCAATCATAAAAATATAAATATGTTTTACCACAAAATATTATTCACTTTTACATTATTTTTATGTTATAAGTATCTCTTAAATGCAATTATTTATAAAAGTTTTATTTGAATTCTTTGATAATGGATAAAGTATCCATTTGAAATGTTTTTAAACTTTAATATGGTTTATTTCCAAAAAAATCTCATATATATATATATATATTCTTTGTTAATTTTTCAAACAAAATTTATATTTCAAAAATTGAAGATTAATTAATAATCAATAGAAATTTATTTTAATTTTGTATTTATTAAATATTTAGAAGGATTAAAAATATATATTTCAATGTTTTTGACATTTAAATTTTTTAAATATTTAATATGATTAAAAAATTGTAAACTTCAAATCATTTCATATTTAAAATAGTTAAAATTCAAATAAATATATTTAATTTATAATATATATAATATTTAGAGGAAGTAGGTGTGAGGGAAGTTATATATGATTCAGATGGAAATTAAGCGTTTCTTTTTTACGTAAGGAATAGGCCATGCCACCAACAATGACGTCGAAGCTATGGCGACATACCAAGGACTCCAATTACTAAGAGAAAAAACTACCTCGTATGTCATAATTATTGGGGATTTAAGCATAATTATCTGAGTCAGCCATAGTGGTTCCTTTGCCTCCACCACCAATGTCTGAATAATTCTCTAAAGAGTTGTTGCCTGAATCCATCAATTCTGCATTGTCACATTGTTCCATGTGAAATTCCCCTTGAACCATGAGGTAGATGTAATGGCTAACTTAGGTGTTGTGATGAATGAGGGAAAGCTCACTCTCCTTAATCAAGCTAGTATCATATCCTTTCCTCACCCCATCCCATGATCAAAAGACCAAGCTATAACTTTCCTCATTGGGGAGCTAATCAAACCACCCAAAGGTGGCCTAAGGAAACATTTTTTTTCAAAACCATATGGAGGGGGACTAAACCTTCATCTTCTCTATTCAATTTGCATGGCACCCACTAGTAGGTGAAAAACCCTTCTCACCAACCTCAATTGTGTGACCCTTCACCCCACCTTCTAGATCCTTGACATCCTCACCCACATATGACGTCAAAATCATTTTCTCCCTCATAGAACTCCCTCGTGTTTCATCCACCTTTGCATTGACATGTACATGGCTTCTGAAAGATCCTCATGTTGTTATTATTCTTTGTGTAGGGAGGTAAGAAAATAGAAACACACAATCAGAGCATAGTTGACACAAAGGGAGATCTATCTTACATGGTCCTTTGGTTATCCTGATGGAGATCATAGTTGGAATCTAGTTTGGGGGAAATGGAAAACAAGTGAGCTTGGACAATAGAACACAAATGAATAATGCAAGTGTTGGAGAACAAAGGCATCGACAATGAGACTACTTTATCATGTCTTAAGGAGAAGAATATATAGTTGGAGGTGGTGATCACTTCCCTACCAAAATCAATCGTGAAAATCACCCATTTTGTGAGATTTCATGTCCAAGATCCTACCTAGAATGGACCACCATGCACTAGGTATGTAGAAGAGAAGATGGAGGAAATTGGTACTAAAGCCTAGGTAGAATTAATGGCTACTACAACTATGAGGTTTTAACTTATCAAAGTTTATATATATATAT
>SNQJ01S0079606.1:0-17920 GCA_010110895.2 Picea sitchensis | reverse complement strand
GGGAACCCCTCAAAACAAAATCCAGGAAAGGGCGGCCCCAACCCACAGAAAAAAAAGGACAGAGCAAAGATGGACAATATCAGGACAACCAATCCAATCCGTAAGCAAAGAAGGACACCGGAAAGACAAAGAAAGATACCGGGAAGTGGTGTGACTTCCATAAGAGCCCTTGGCATAACACTGCCGACTTCCGCTCAAAGCAGTAGCTGGTGGCCGAAGTGAAAGCCTCTGAATCAGATGTGGATTTTGACTCTGAGCCAGGACCAGAAAGGGGAAGACGGATCATTGACACAGAACCCAGTGCCACCGTTGCTACCACCAAGCTCTAGCCTAGTGAACCAGACAAGCCAGAAGATGGAGAGCGCCTCTTCCATTCACAAATGTGGGTAAAATTCACCCTGTTGCACCTCATCGTTCATAGCGGTAGCCATAAGAACCTCATCTCAGCAGAGGTCATCAATCAGTTGGCCCTGTCGATAACACCGCACCCACAACCCTACACCATTGGATGGCTCCACCAAGGAAGCGATCTCCGTGTCAGCCAACAATGTTGACTGTCATACGACATCAAGACCTTCAAAGATGAGGTATTGTGTGATGTTGCTCCTCTCAAAGTTTGTGATGTTCTTTTGGGCCAACCTTATTTATGCAAATGTCATGTTGTATATGAGTCTAGGCCTCGTAGTGTTATTATTACTTTGAACGGGAAATTGTATAGGATACCCAAGGTAGTACCACCTAGTACTATTTCCTTGATCTATGCTAAGCAACGCAGGAAGTTCATCTCTCAGACAAGGAAGTTTGTCTTCTTTGTGATTCGCTCTCAGAATAAGCGAAAGATAACAACCACATACAGGGTCTCTGCGACCGATCTCTCCACATAGCAGAAGAAAGTAAATAACATCGTGGAAGAATACTTGGATATCTTCTCCTCACCTACTGGGGTACCTCTGCACTGCCAGGTCAAGCACCCCATCGATCTGACCCCCAATGCACCACTTCCCAATGGGCCAGTCTATCGTCGCTCTCTATTAGAGAATGAGGAGATCAAGTGACAGATCCAAGAACTTATCCACAAGGGGCACATCCATCCCAGCTCATCACCTTGTGGGATCCCAATCGTGCTGATACAGAAGAAAGATGGAACCCGACGACTCTGCATTGATTACCGGGATCTTAATAAAATCACAGTCAGAAACCGGTACCTGATTCCCCGAATCGACGACCTCCTTGATCAACTCATGGGGGCCAAAAAATTAAGATTGATCTGAAGTCTAGATACCACCAGGTCCCGATAGAATAGACAATGTATGGAAGACCGCCTTCAAGTCAAAGGAAGGCCTTTTTGAATGGTTGGTCATGCCCTTTGGTTTGACAAATGCTCCATCCACTTTCACGAGGATGATGGACGATATCCTGCGACCATTCACCAATACTTTTGTAGTGGTGTATCTAAATGACATTCTCATTTACAACAAGACTTGGGTCGAACACTTGCAGCATATTCAATAGGTTCTGCACACCCTGTGGCAGCACAAGCTACATGCCAACCTGGAAAACTGCTCCTTCGACATGGACAGGGTCCATTACCTGGGCTACATCATTGATCAACATGGCGTACATGTGGATCCATCCAAGATCCAAGTCATCCATGAATGGCCAGCCCCAACCACACTCACTGACATTCGAAGCTTCTTAGGCCTTGCCAATTTTTACCTCAGGTTTGTGTTGGGATTCTCCCATATTGCATGGGCCCTTAGCCAAATAACCAGAGGTGGTGATAAGGAAAAATTTGTGTGGGGCCAGTCCCAACAACAAGAATTAGATTATTTGAAGCAGTGCTTATTCTTAGCCCCAATAATTTCACTACCAAACCTGCAAAAACCCTTTGAGATCGAAAAAGATGCTTCAGACTATGTTTTGGGCGTCGTTCTCACTCAGCACGACCACCCTGTGGCCTATCATAGTGAGACACTATCAGATGTTGTCCATAAGTACCCTACTTATGAAAAAGAAATGTAATCCATTGTGCAAGCCTACCGCCAATGGAGACATTACATTCTTGGGAAGGAGACAGTTATCCACACTAATCATAAGCCACGACATTTCATCCAGACAGAAGGAAAATTGCAGAATGACCACCATCAAAAGTGGTCCACATACTTGTAGAAATTCCACCTCAACATCAAGTATAAAACAGGAAGAACGAATCACGTCATTGATTGCCTCAGCAGACCACCAGTCGTGGCACTCACCATGGTGTTAGACTTTTGTGGCCATGAGACCTTTGGATGACCCCAAATCTATGAGATAGAACCAGACTTCGCCACCACCTACCAAATGTTGGGTGCAAATGTAGTTGTTGATAATTTCCATCTTCGGGATGGGTTTTTGTGTCATCTGGGCCATATCTGTGTTCCATCAAGCGAGCGAGCGAAGATGATCTGGGAAGCCCACTAGAGTCGGGTGGCAGGAAACTTTGGCGTCGAAAAGACAGTGGCGATACTACATAAACATTTCTACTAGCCGAAACTTCAAAATGAGGTCAGCAAATATATCAGGTCTTGCACTGCCTACGCTTTTGCCAAATCGACCACTAAGAAACAGGGCCTAGACACCCCTCTTCCTACTCTTAATAGGCCACGGGAATCCATCTCAATGGACTACATGTTAGGCCTCCCATCCACAAAGCGAGGAAATGACTCTGCTTTTGTGGTGGTTGATCGCTTTTCTAAGATGGTGATTCTGGTTGCCTTCAAGAAGAGCATCACAACAAAGGCCACTACCAAGACCTTCTTTGAACGAGTCTGGGTACATTTTGGAATCCCACAAACCATTGTCTCAGATCGAGATAGTCAATTTCTCAACACATTCTAGTCGAGCCTCTAGTTACTACTGGACACCAAGCTCACCAAATCCACGGCCTTCCACCCTCAGACAGATGGCCAAACCGAGGTCGTAAATCGAATGATTGTGCATATCCTTCACATGTATAATTCAAAGAACTCTCGCACATGGGATGAGAGCCTTCTCTATGTCCAACATAGCTACAATCGAGCCCTGCATAGCTCAACCTACCACAACTCCTTTTAGGTGGGGTTGGGATTCCAACCATTGGGTCCCATAGATGTTGCACTTCCCCTTGTGATCACCTCGACCGACTCATCTCGTGCTCCAACTGAAGATGACAAAGCCACCCAGTTCATTGAGTGGATCAAGCACATCCGCCAACAGGTTCAAGATATCCTACAGAAGTCCAATGACAAGTACAAACAACGCCATGATCAACATCAGGTGCCACATAAGTTTCAGGTGGGTGACAAAGTTTGGTTGCACTTACAGAAAGAACGCCTTACAGGACCCCATCAGAAGCTTTGCCCACTCTGTTATGGGCCGTACACCATCACCAAGGCCATGGGGGATAATTCTTTTGAGCTCAACATTCCTCCTTTCCTTGGCCTGCACCCAGTGTTCAACGTGGATCTCCTTCACCCTTATTTCCCACAATTATTGGACACCTCAAAAGTAGAAAAACAACTGAAACCAACAAAGCTCAATCCTGAATGCATACAATAGGAATTCCATGATCAGATTGTGGACACACAGATCAAGTGAACTCGACAACAAAGGATCTGTCTTTATCGAGTCGTCAAAGCAAGGCAACTCCTGCACCAAGGCAAGTGGCTCACCCGTGGCCAAATTCAGTAGAAATTTCCTCGTCTGATGGGGGACCTCAACGCAATGGAGACCATTGCTTCCTAAGGAGGGAGGATTGATCTAGGTGGATATCGGTGGCCACCCACCTTTTCCAACTCACTCAAAACAATTTTCTGACAATTTTGGTAATTTACTATTTTTAGCAATTTTCACTTCCAGAGCCATTTTGAGGCCCTAAACGATGTTTTTTGGGAAAACAGGTTTGCAATATTGAAATTCCTTGAATATTGCGCCTAAAATGAATCTCCTCGACGATCCTTTCCAATGGGCTATCATACTCCTAAAACGGAGATCGTATGCAAAAGTTACGACCCCGGGAAGTTGATGTACTAACTTACCCAAACAGGGCCCACATGACTTTTGGCGCTTCATCTCCTAGGGTTATTTTTTTTGGATGTCTAGGGTTTTTGGCATTCCTACTTATTGTAAAAAGGCCTTTAGAGCCTCATTGTAATTATGTTCTTGTGAATGAGCACAACCATCACATCTCTTCTCAGAGATAAGCCGCCACCATTCCAACAAGCTTGTTTTCGCTGCATTTTACAGTTTCAGCTTATTTCATTATTGAATAGAAAATTAGTTTTACTGTATCTCTGTTATTTTGTGTTAAGCACCTGTTAATAATATGTAGTCATTTCGTTCTTCTCATAAAATTCAGATCAAATAGTAACATCTATAATAATTCACTCCTTCGCACTTAGACATCATGCTTAACAAATAATGGTTTTTGGTTGTTGGCGAAGTCGTTTAATAGCTTGCGCTATTTTAATTTGAGTGATGTCATCTTGCGTCTTGTCGACCTGTTGCTTGGGTGCGTGGGTATAGTCTTCTTGTCGGTTAATTTGGTCTCCTAGAGCGTTGGATTTTTCTTGGGTTATTGGTTCAGATAGGTTATGTTGCGCTAGGGTTACTGCCTCGCCTATCGCCTTGTGATGACATGACTCCTGGTGAGGGGATCATTGCATGCCCTGACAGATCAATGCTAACGATAACTTGGTCGAAGTCTTGTGATTCCCGATGTGGGCATTTTGTTCGTTGTAATTGATGTTGGTACTTGGTTTGTAACGCTTTAACGAGTTTGGGTTGTGCACCGTAAAGGTTTCTGGATACTGTTTGTCGAGTCCATTGTGTCGAGATTGTGGATTTTGTCCTTTAGCTTGTAGTCATTGTCTTTCTTGTGTCGAGCGGGTACTCATTGCATTTTCTATTGTGTCACATGTTCATCTAGTTGCAAGTTGTGCTAATGTGTTGGGTCGTTGGTTGTATTTTGCCTGAATGCATAAGTTGTGTTCGTCATCAAGTTGTGTTGATTACTTGTTGTCTTGATTGCCTTCCTGCTTAAAACAAAAAAAATTTGTGCTTGCCTGCGTCGCTTGTAGTTGAAACGATTGGGGTTTTTACATATGGTATCAAAGCAGGTTCAACCCTGCAAATGTGGATCACCATGCTTTCCACTACAGTAAACCCTTGAGTATTAACCTAACGCTAACTAAAAACTTTAACGTGTCCATGTGGTGATCGTGATTAGAGGACGCCACAAAGATTCGCAGCTTGGTGTCGTGGAAGGAGGTGCGACGCCTCCAGAAGTGCCCACATCCTCGGAGTTTAACCCCCAAGGGGAGGAACAAGTCCTTGGGCTGGATCCGATTTTTGTAATGGATGATGATGGCCTGACAAGGTCCTTTCAGGGAATGTCAAAGGCCTTGATCCACTATCTGTACTGAGATGAGGTCGGGGCACCTGTACCCCTGAGGGTCCACAACGCGCCCCAACCAACACCGTTAGATTTCACCAAGAACTCGAGAGCGATAATTTCTCAAGTCCACGAGTGTCATAGATGGATTAGTCATCGAGGCATGGTTGGAGAATATGGCAATGTGCTTTACACTTCGCAACTACCTCCAACATGAAGGTCCGCATGGTGATCTTTCAACTGAAGGGGAGTGCTCTTCTATGATGGAAGATGCTCCTGTCGCATTTTAACATGGCCATTGAAGACGTGTCATGGGAACTGTTCAAGGAACAGTTCCAGGAGAGGTATCTTTCTGAGGAATTCGTTGAGCGTCAACTCAATGAGTTCAACGCCTTGCGACAGGGTGACCGTATGGTGCCCCAGTACGAGGCTCATTTTTGGAGTTGCTTCGATATGCTCCACACCTTTTACCGAGAAACTTAAGGGAAACAAGTTCGTGTTAGTATCAATGTTAGGATCTAACTTCTACTTTGGGTACCAGGGATATTGGACCGAAGAAAGTGTGTTGAAATGTGGGGAGCCACATTACTGGAATGACTGCCCAGTGGAGAGGACCAGAGCATCTGGATCAGCCGGACTCACTACCGTGGGAGTTTTGGGCAAGGCCCATCAGATTCATGCAATGGAGAGTAACCTCCAGGTAGAGCACTAGTCGACTGTCCTCGAGACGTCAGATACTGTCACTGGCCAGACCCTTAGTATTTTGATAGATCCTGGTGTTACCGAAAGTTTTATTTCTGGTGCGGTGCTAAAAATAATTAAGGTAAAGGAAGTCGAACAGGATGAGTTTATCTTTGTAGAAATAGCTTCGGGAGCCAAACAGAAGGTTGGTGGGAATGTTACGGGCTGTATTCTTAACCTGGGAGAGTTTGTGACTAGGGCCAACCTATACGTCACAATCTTAGGATCTTATGACATCGTGATCGGTATGGACTCGTTGGAATCGCATGAGGCGATACTCAACTGTAAGACAAAGCAGTTGAGCTTGGTCTATGATGAGGGACAGAGACGCGTGATTGTAGGTCAAAACCAAGGAGCTTCCCTGAGGTTCATCTCTTCCTTACAACTACGGAAGAGCTTGCACAAGGGATGTAATCTTTATGTGAACCTTGCGTTAAACATAAAGGGAGTAGAGGAAGGTCTAGAACACCTTCCGGTGGTGAGAGAGTTTGTAGACGTCTTCCCTCAAGACTTACCTGGGATGTCACTAGAGAGGGAATTGGAATTTATCATAGACCTAAAACCGAGAGCTAAATCGATAGCAAGAACGCCTTATCGGATGTCGACCTCAGAGTTACAAGAGTTGAGAATGCAACTGAAGGAGTTGTTGGACCTAGGACTTATACATCCAAGTGTTTCACCATGGGGTGCGCCTGTTATTTTCATACGAAATAAGGATGGGTCATGGAGACTCTTCATTGACTACCATCATTTGAACAAGGAAACAATCAAGAATCAATATTTGTTGCCAAGGATTGATGATCTGTTTGATCAGATGAAAAATGCGACGATATTTTCAAAGATTGACTTGAGATCGGGGTATTTCCAGTTGCATATCAAGGAGGATGACGTCCCTAAGACCGCCTTTAAGAAGAGGTTTGGACATTACAAGTTTATTGTTTTACCGTTTGGACTAATGAATGCCCCAAGGGTATTTATGAGTTTGATGAACGGGGTGTTCTGCGAATACATGGACAAGTTCGTCTAAGTATTCATTGATGATATTTTGATTTACTCTCGGGCATTGAAAGAGTATGACGAGAACTTGCGCTTGGTACTATAGTGTCTGTGAGAGAACAAATTGTATGGGAAATTGTCTAAATGTTCTTTTTATTAATCGAAGATTCACTACTTAGGGCATGTCATTTCCGGCGAAGGTATCATTGTGGATCCAACAAAGGTCGAGGCTATTATGGAATGGCCTGCACCGACGAATTTCCCGGAAGTGTGTAGCTTCATGGGTTTAGCGGGATACTATCGACGGTTCGTCGAGGGTTTTTTGAAGATAGAAAATCCGATTACGAAATTGCAGAAGAAGAACAAGAAGTTTGTTTGGACCGAGAAATTAATGGAGGTATTTTCAGAGGCTCAAGGAGATGTTGATGACAACACCATTACTAAAGGTCCTTGACATGGACGTGGACTTCTTGGTATGCACTGACGCATCCAAGGAAGTCTTATGAGGAGTCTTGATGCAAGACAATCAAGTGATCATGTGCATCTCGAGAAAGTTGAGAAGGCATGAGGAGAACTATGCAACACATGATTTGGAGTGGTTAGCCATTGTTTATTCCTTGAGAGTTTGGAGACACTACCTTATTAGACGTAAATTTGAACTAAAAACAGACCACTGTGGACTACAACACATCTTTACGCAAAGTGACTTGAACATGCGACAATGACGCTGGTTGGAATTGCTTAGCGATTACGATTTTGAGATTACTTACATAAAGGGCACAATGAAAAGAGTAGTTGATGTGTTGAGTCATAGACTAGACACATTTTTGATGACGCCTCTTCAGAGGAATCTACGTGAAAATATTCTAACCTTATCGTGTGATGATGATTGGTACAGAGATAAGGGATTTTATAGGACAAAACACAATGATGGTACCAAAAATTGAAGGATTTACTATGGACAACGACGAATTTTTAAGATTTAAAATTTGAGTTTACGTACCACCCAACAACGAGTTGAGGAGTTTCATCCTAAACGAGACTCACTGAGTAGTGTACATGTCTCACCTGGGAGTCATGAAGATGAGGGAAGACCTTAAACCCTTATTCTTCTGGAAAGGAATGAAGGTAGACATAGTCAACTATGTGGCAAGATGTCTAGAATGTGAGCAAGTGAAGGCTGAACATAGACATCCAGCAGGATTACTACAACCACACGCTATTCCGAAATCAAAATAGGAGGTCATTTTGATGGATTTCATTGTTGGATTGCCACTAACAACAAGGAGACACGACTCGATGTTTGTGGTAGTCGACACTCTGACGAAGAGTGCTCATTTTATTCCTGTGCGTATGACGTATCAGGCACCTGACATAGCTAGAGTTTTCATCAGAGAGATTGTGAGGCTGCATGCCATGCCTAAGAGGATTGTATCCAATCGAGGATCGGTGTTTACTGGATGATATTGGACTAGTTTCCAAGAGGCCTTGGGAACCCAACTTAACTTTAGTACCGCGTATCGAGACAGATGGGTAGAATGAACGAACAAACCAAATCCCGGAGGACATGTTGCATATGTACGTTATGGACCAACAAAAGTGTTGGGAAGAGTTCTTGCCACTGGTAGAATTTGTATATAACGACAGTTATTAAAGCACCATTAAGATGGCACCTTTCGAGTTTCTTTACGGGAGACCCTGTTAGATGCTTTGAGTTGGGATCGGCTTGAGGATAGGGTCTTGGTGGGACCGGAAGTGATCCAAGAAATGGAATATCAAATGCAAACTATAAGATAAAGGATCAAGGAAGCGCATGATCGACATAAGATTTATGTCGATGCGCATCATGTCGACCATAGTTACGATGTGGCGATCGAGTATTCTTGTAGGTGAAACCGCATAAGAGTTCGATCAAGTTTGGAAAGGGTGCTAAACTATCTCCTAGGTTCATGGGATCCTGTGAGATTGTGGAAAAGAGAGGGTCGTGGCCTATTAACTAGCCTTGCCTGATCCTTGAGGCATATGCACGATGTCTTTCAAGTCTCTGTTTGAGACTTTATGCTAGTGATCCTACACATGTTTTGACTTGAGTACCTTGCAGGTATGGGATAAGGGTGTTCTCATGGCTGAGCCAATCCACATCTTGGACCATCGCATTCGACAACTACGACGTCGAACAATGGATCAGGTCAAGGTCCAGTGGGACAACTATGTCCACACTCGACAACCTAGGAGGACGCATATGATATGAGCCAACAATTTCCATTTTTGTTGATCGATAGACTTATGATGTTGTGATACAATTTATTTCGGCACTTATATACTGTGAAACTTTGGGACGAAGTTTAAAACAAGAGGGGGTGTATGTAACATCCCGCTCTTGCGTGCACTGAGCGAACNTTCGACACTTATATACTATGAAACTTCAGGACGAAGTTTAGACCAAGAGGGGGTGTATGTAACATGCTGCTCTTGCGCGCACTGAGTGAACTTATTCTTTGAGGATACTTTCTTGCAAGTGATCCAGATTATTATACGATTGGTCGTTTGATTATGATTATGAGATATTATGGATTTGATGATATGTTATTTGGTTGTATTACATAGACATGTGCTATTGATTGGGTTCTCCTGAGTGTGCACAACTTTGGACCTCGAGGATGCAGAGGCATCGATGAAACCCCTTGGACTCTGGATCGATTCAGGAAGTGGATTGTTGGGTTGAATATTGTTGATGTGACATATGTACATATGATTAGATGTTATGATGATTGATTATTATTTCTGACATGATTCGTTGATGGATGCAGGCTAACAATAGATTTCCAACTAGACTCACATGTGGAGTAGAGGGGTCATGCAGGACAACCAGAGAATTTGACAGAGAGGTGTGGGGGCAGCCCTGCCACAACCTACTAGCACTCTTGTTGTGGCTCGAACGGTAGGTTAACGATTACCTAGTTCGAGAAGACCCACGATGTTGTGAGGGCAAACTGTGACAATTGCTCACGATGATTCTAAGGGGCACACAATAAGGCAGGGGCCTTATTCCTTAGAGGCCCTTAGTCTCCCACAAGATCACCTGGCGGAGTATTGACTTCAGGGGTTTTTTATGTCTACCAAAGTCAATCAAGAAGCGAGTGGCACCCTTGGAGCACGTAGTGCTTCCTAAAGGACACGTCGCGCAACGAAAACAAAAAAGAGGCGAGTGGCACCCTTGGAGCACGTAGTGCGTCCTGAAGGGCACGTCACGCAAGGAAAACAAAAAGAGGCGAGTGGCACCCTTGGAGCACATAGTGCATCCTGAAGGGCATGTCACGCAAGGAAAACAGAAAGAGGCGAGTGGCACCCTTAGAGAACCTAGTGTGTCTTGAAGGGCACGTCGCGATTTTAAGTGGTAAGTGAATAAACCTAGATGACCTTAAAATGAATGCTGTGACAAGTAAGTTTTAAAAAACAACTTTCCGTAATGAAAATGTCGCCCAACCTAGTGAAATTACAACCAGCTAGGTCTAATTAGAACTTGTGGTCAAAAAATAATAATAAATGAACATGTAACAAGAACGGGGGGTAAGAAATTTAAATATATTTTTTAAAGTCAAAATTATAATGGAGGATTAAAATTTTAAAAAGAGAATGGTTGTTTTTATCTATTTTTGCTAATGTAATTTTGGTTAAAACGAAAAAAGGGTAAATGGTTGTTTTATCTACACTTGCTAAATTGATTTTTAGTTCAAAAGGAAAAAGAGGGAAACTTAAAAGAAATAGGAAAGTTAAAGAAAAAGGGGAAACGTAAGGAAAAAGATGAATGTCTAACTTAGTAAGGAATCTTGCCTTTAGAACTTCCTAATTATGAACTCAACTAGGAATTAAGTAAGGCATAAATCATTTAAGATTTGTTAGGGAATATTGGGACACCAAGGAGAGTTTTTAGGAATGCTTTTAGGTGGGTGAGGGAAATAGGAATAATTAAATAATTAATAAAATTAATTTTCTAGTGCAACTAGGGGATTAGGCGACATGTGTACGGGGGAGGTTTTTCCTAATTAATTAAATAAAAAAGGAATTTAATGAGAATTTAGGAAACTAATTACTTGAAAACTCTATAAAAACGATGGAGGAGGAGGAGTATCAACGGATATTTTTGCGTACCGTTACACTGCTGAATTTTTACCTTGACTGAAGTTTCTCTTGTGGGAGTTGGGATACCCAGCTCGGGTAATGAGTGGTAGCTCGACCTTACGAGGCGAGCTGGGTGCTAGCAGTTCTTTGGTATTGTGTGTGTGGCCCCTTTGTGGCTTGGGGGGCTCAAGGGAGGAAGAGTACCCCTAGCGTTGGATGAGAGGTACTGGTGAGGTCACATTGGTTGGCAAGCAGGAGCTGGATGGAGTGCGCGGGGGACAACAACTTTAGAGCATTCACGTTTGGCTAAGGTACGCCTATTAAATTTGTTACTTGCAATGAAATTTAATTTACGCATGTTATTTTCTGTGCTCGGTTGAAGATTTCATTTCCATGAGCTCTCTTGCACCTACTTTCCTACAGTATTTGTAATCCCCTTATGTTCATTGTATTTTGAATTGATTTCCTGCGGCGAACCCAACCCCTAATTGCATTGACTTCTCTGTGTTTGTTTGTATTGATTAAGATGAAGAAACTTTGTGTTTTACTTTATGTCCCTTATCCCTTTAGTTATTAGTCCACACCTGAGAAGTAGGCCAGGAGCCGAATCGACGATCGTCACTCTGGTGTTTAAATACCTATAGATTCAAATGCCCTACTTTCCTATGCACAGATAATAAGCGAAGGATAAATTGTGCCCAGTTATCGAACCCTTACTTATCTTTGTGTTTTTCTCTTATGATTAATCTATGATCTTTGCGCCTTCTTGTGAAAGAGTACCTTGCGTTTGATTGATTCATTGTGGAATGATGTATCCTTGTGTTTCTTTGATTGAGTATCTCTACGTTAGTTCGATTCATCTCTGCAATTTCCTGTCTTATTATCTCTGCATTTTTTGGTGGTTGATTTCTTCTGCGTTTCCTTGTGATCGATTATCTTTGCACTTATTGGAGTCTTTACTCAGCCTTCACACCGCTAATTTTTGGGCGATTTACCCAGCATTTACACAACAGTCACACCATGATTTTCATGGCCTTTAACACACCGATTTTACCTGGTAGCAATTTCGTTTGATAGAGTTTTATCACCCTTTCTTTTTATCCAACGATTCCATCTTTTAACCCAACAATTATATACTTAACTCAGTGATGTCATTGTTGTTGTACCTGTGTTTGATGAACCACGATTACCAACGAATTTCGTTGTTGTTTTACCTGCATTTTTTTTAAAGTTATTAAACCCTTGCCTGTGTTTTTAATGAACCACTATTGCCAACGAATTTCATTGTGGTTATACCTGCATTTTTAACATTTAAATGATTGTGAATTTACACTTTATTTGACTGTGATTTACCATCCATTAGATTGCGAACTATTGCATTTTTGGACTATGAAATTACAATTATTAGACTGTGAAATATTACAATTAATAGACTGCGAATTTACACTTTATTTGACTGCGATTTTACCCTCCATTACACTGCGATTTAGATCTGGTGTATTATTAGACAACGTGTTATCCTTGTATGACGACTACTTTATCATTAATGGATAGCAACATATGTATTAACAACAATACCCATGTCATGGACAACAACATCAGATTTATTGTATGCCAGCAAATGCATGAAAATAAATCTTAATTAATTAACAACAATGATTTGGATAGAGATTTAATATATATGGATAGTGTTAATAGCAACGAATTTAATATGTTAATAGACAACAACGAATTTAATATGTTAATAGACAACAACAAATTTAATGTGTTAATAGCATCGAATTAAACGTGTTAATAAACAACAATACTGTGTTAGAAAACTATTCATCAATCCGACAACGAATTAATGTTGATAGCCATGTTATTGATTGGTAGCATATTATAGACAACAATAATATAGCAATTAATTAGTCAACCAATTGTATATTTTACACAATAACTTTTATAGACAGCAATAGTATATTTTATATTTTTCTTTACACAATGATATCTTACCTTTTAGACAACAATGGATGGTTGATAGCGTTTTTATATATAGATACAGTAACACAAATTAATATCCCCCAGGAGAGTACTAAATAGACAACGATCTTAATTAATAGACAATGTTGATAAGTCTACGATTTGATAGGTATTAATGGATAGCAATTGGGTTATGTACTAATGGATAGTGTTTCCTGATATGATTTATGGATAACATTTTTTTTTAAATGTATTTACCACAATGAATATTAATGGACCGAAATAATATTATGCGACAGCGTTATCATTGTTAGATATAATAGTTCACATTATGGTCACCTTTATGGTCACATTTATGATAATAGTAACATCTATAATAATTCACTCATTTGCACTTAGACATCATGCTTAACAAATAATGGTTTTTGGTTGTTGGCGAAGTCATTTAATGGCTTGCGCTATTTTAATTTGAGTGATGTCATCTTGCATCTTGTCGACCTGTTCCTTGGGTGCGTGGGTATAGTCTTCTTGTTGGTTAATTTGGTCTCCTAGCGCATTGGATTTTTCTTGGGTTATTGGTTCAGATAGGTTATGTTGCGCCAGGGTTACTGCCTCCCCTATCGCCTTGTGACGACACGACTACTGATGAGGGGATCACTGAGCGCCCTGGCGGATATATGTGAACGATAACCTGGATGGAGTCTTGTGCTTCCCGATGTGGGTGTTTTGTTCATTCTAATTGATGTTGGTACTTGGTTTGTAACGCCTTAACGCATTTGGGTTGTGCTCCATAAAGGTTTATGGATACTGGTCGTCGAGGTCGTTGTGTCTGGATTGTGGATGTTGTCATTTAGCTTGTAGGCATTGTCTTGCTTGTGTCAGGCGGGTAGTCGTTGTATTGTCTATTGTGTCACATGTTTGTCTAGTTGCAGGTTGTGCTAATGTGTTGGGTCGTTGGTTGTCTTTTTTCTGAATGCGTAAGTTGTGTTCATCGTCAAGTTGTGTTGATTACTTGTTGTCTTGATTGCATTCCTGCTTAAAACAAAAAACAAAAAAAATGTGCCTTCCTACGTCGCTTGTAGTCGTAACGATTGGGGTTTTTAAATGTTATGTATATTCAATGTAAGGTGGACTAGGTCCACTATATTATTAAATAAGAACCATTATGGTAGTTAGATATAATAAATGTGAGAAGGCTCTCTAGAAGGTTCCTAGGAGATAGAGAGAGCTATATAAAGAAATGTAAGCAATGTATTGAAGAGAGTGAAGAATATTGTGAATGTATCAAGCATTGCTTGAAGAGTGTTATCCTTCCTTAAGGATTAATATATGGTGTTACCCTACCTCAAGGGTTTCTCTATTTCTTATGTTTAATATTTTGGTGAATGGTTTGGTTTATTCTTGGCTATTTCTGAAGTATATTTGCAGATCTATTTAGGTACTTAACAAGGATGGAGCCCATGATTCTTCTGCAACAAATTTGAGCGATGTGTTGGTACCTTGACTTGGAACTCAAGGTGTCTATGGATGCACAGTAAGTGTTTGATGAAATGTTTTCTTAACAAGTGTTTGTAGAAATGCATGTAAGCCAAGTGTTTGATAAAATGCCATTAAGAAAAGAGTTTGATGTAATCCTCGTTACTGTCGACCAATCCTTTTGTTGAGATGGACTTACATGATGAAGGTTTCCATTTCACACCCAGTTTTCAAATCATGGTTAAGCCCCTTATAGGGGAAAACTTCATTTTGTTGGTTCACTCTAATTATGTGGTAGATATTAAACACAAATTGGTGCTCGAGTAGGGGATTTCGGTGGCTAAGCACTTCTTTATGAAGGTAAACAACTTGTTGAAACTTTTTTGTTGTTTGACTATGGAATTAACAAATATTCCACTCTCGATTTGGCTCTTCGCTTGTATGGTGGAGAGGCGAGTAATGTTGGATCATCATCCTCAAACCCTCTTTCTTTAGGGATGTAGTCCAAAACAAACCATCTAATTCAACTACTTTGAATCATCTTATGTCTAATGCGTATATTGTGGAGAAATCCAAAAAGATGCCCAAGTTGGAGGTTTATCTTTGCTTTCAAAGGTTTATTTATTGTTAAGTCTGTAAACTTGTTGATTTTCAAAGAGTTTTAGTGGATGGCCCCTAGCTTTGGGGCAGAGCGGGCTTCTTGTTACCCTTAGTTTCTTTCTTTTGATCCTTCCAATATGTCTATAAGAAAAATCTCAGTTTGGGTTTGGCTCCCAAATTTGCCTTTTCATTTTTGGAATTTCTCGGTTCTTAAAGATATCGACAATACTTTGAGCTACATCAAAATAGATCTAAAGTGGATTAAACTAGGTCTTTTCACATATGCAAAATATGTGTTGAGATTGATGTAAGTCAGGGTCTACCGGATAAGATGGTATTACAATGGGGAAATTTTTTATGGGTTCAAGTTATGGACTATGAGAATACCTCTTTTCGGTGTTCGCTATGCCAACAACTAGGGCATCTCTAGGATTCCCGTCCTTATGCGAACCCCTATCAAAAAGGAACAAAGGACATAAACTTAACTTGAATAGCTAGCAATCATGTGACCAACTATATCTGGAAGATGAAGCAACTCAAAACGATGTCGATCAACACTCCACTACTCCAAAAAAAGGAGCACATTGTTTGTCCAGAGGTATCGAATGAGGATAGAGAAGAAGACATGAATATCATGCTTCCCTTTTTCAGGTTGGTTACTATAACTAAAGCTCCTTAAGGGGTAATGAAAAGGCTTCATGAATTCAATAACTCATATTTTAATAAGGAATTGGTTATCTATCCAAAAATTGATCTCGAATTTGAAATTACAGTAAGTCATCATTGTATCATTTTTAAATAGAGTGGTATGAGATTAAAAAGAAGAAAGAAAACAAAAATACGATAAGAAATTGTTTTTCAAAAACAAAAAAAAAATTATGTTTATGTAATATTATTCTTATAATTAAAAAAATATATGTAGTTTTCATTTAATATTTTAAATAAAAATACTATTTTTTTCATATATATATATATATATATATATATTAAATTATTTTTCCATTTTCCACCTTTCATATAGTGCACATCTCAACCTTATTTGAAAAGATATTGTATTACAACCTTATTTTTACAAGATATCTGAAAAGTTATTTAAATAATTAAAAATCTTTATTATTCCAAAGATTTCACCTCATTTCATAATATCATTCTATATCTTATCATAATTTCATAATATCATTCTATATCTTCAATGGTGGTGGTTATTGGGAATAATCAATCTACAAATGTTAACAATTATCAATTAATGTTATCTAGCTCATGCACTCATCATTGTTATTCAAAGAAAACTATGCTATTTTAAATGACTTGTTGTGGTTCTAAGGGGCTAGACTTTGAATGTAAGGGGACAAATCTTGAATACTAGTATTAATACCTTTGGGTCTTGGATCATTAACCTATTTCCTTAAGTTGAAAGAAGATGAGCTCTGAGCTCATGCATTTTTTAGTAGTATTTCACTTTGTCCTAGTCTAAACCTTCTACTAAATGACTCTTTTTAGACAATTTTTTCTTGGGACATTTGTTCGAAATTTGATAAGAAATTGTTAGATCCACAGATTTGAGTGATTATTTCTGTATAATCCTAGTGCGTCGGGGTGTTTCAACATGCTAAATCCATTTCTACATTCAGAAATGGATTTTAAACAACAAAAAATAATGATTTCGTGCAGATTTATGTCGTTAGATTCCGCCGAAAAAAAATATTTCCTAGAACAGTTAGACAACATCACTTCCCCGTAGTCTAAACGTTCTACGAAATGACTCTTCTCCCAATTTTACTGAAAAAAATCATTTCTTAGACAGTTAAACAAAGCCTTTAACTTTAATAGCACACATAAAACCAAAAACTATCAGAATTACAATTCAACCTCCTACTCATACTCATAAGATTATTGTATAACCTTTTCACCTATAACCTTTCTCTTTTTCTTTTTCTTTTTCTTTCTCTTTCTCTTTCTCTTTCTTTTTCTTTTTCTTTTTCTTTTTTCTTTTTTCTTTTTGAAATTTTATAACATGAATAAAATTGATAAAATTGGATTGTCTCTTGAAATTAGTGGAAAGAACTGTCTACCTATTTGATTCTCCGTATTAATTGATTTGCTCTCTGATAAATGGAACGCACGTTATATTGGATAGGTGGAACCAAGTCCAAGTGCAATGCACGCCAATATTTTAATGGAAAGATGTATTCAACTTTCTTTGCATTCCACCGACTTTCATGCCATTTATTCAAAATCTCATCTCACTGGAGGCAGATGTGGGCCTCTCCACATGCTGTCGAGCATGTGGTGGGTACGTAAATTAGGTAGGCAATAAAAAATATATATATAAAACATCGAAAACCAGATCTGACTGAAACTTCAGCAACATTATGATCATAGATTTGGCTATAAGACTTTGCAGAATTGAATGGATTAATGGTTTTGGTTTAGCACAGAGCTGGGGACGCTTCACAAGAGCATTGTGTTTTGAAATGGGTGTGTTTAAGGATTGGCATGGAGGTCAATACATGATGAAATTTCTCACTATGAAGTTGGATGTTTGCTGGCAGGGATGGTTGTTCAATATTGTATTTGCACAGCTTGAGAGATAACTGAAGCAGTAACAGATTC